>LZPO01035561.1:26875-45358 GCA_001675575.1 Neotoma lepida | reverse complement strand
GTAACTGGCTTAAAATTGAATTTGAGTCCTGACTCCTGATTTTAGATCTCAGATAAAACCTCTGGGTCTTTATTTTCTCACCTGTAATGTTGGAGTCATCATAACAACATACAAAACCTCAGTTGTTGAGTCTGTTTCTAGTAACATTCTGGCAATCAGTTTCCCACTTCTCATTCCACTCTCCTCTGTCATTAGTAAGAACTCATCTTCTACTGACATTTAAAAATCCATGGAGCTGTGTTTTCTGAACTCATTTGTCTCAGTCAAGGTTGTGACCACAAGCAGCAGAAACAAACTGAGATTCAGGCAGAAAATTACTTAATTAAAGGATATTGAGCAAGTCTCAAAAATCTCCAGAAAAAACTTGAGAACCAGGCTTGGAAGTTCCAAATTAGGCCTCAGAAGAATGTTGCATTTCTGTGTTGTTGCAGCTGGCAAAGATAGCATTTGGTACACTCAGCTCCTCTAACAGGAGCCAGGATAGTGGTAGCAGACCATAGAGGCTGATGAGTGTGTGTGAGTGTGTGTGAGTGTGTGTGTGTGAGTGTGTGTGTGTGTGTGTGTGTGTGTTTATCTTACACAAAATAACATCTATTGTTATACACAATTGGTGTCCACAGTTTGACTGGGTAAAAAGTTCCATGGTCTGTGTTCTGTAAGTTGAAGACCAGGGAAGGTGGTAGCGCATGTAGAGGCCTGAAAACTAGAGGCTGATGGTCTAGAGACTATATTGAACCTGAAAGTCTCAGATTCAGGAATACNAAGAACAAAAAAAGNTTCACGTCCTGGCTCATGGTCAAGTGAGAGGCAAGNTGTTCTTCCTTTGACCTATGTCTGGAGCTTGGGGTCAAGTCAGGGTCAGGGTGTTCATTCCCTTGGCACTTTTACCCGACATCTAGTGGTGCTGACTTATGAGTTGTGCCATCACCCTATTGAGCTTGTAGCCTGTGAAGGATGCTGCTGATAAAATCCTTACCTCATTCAGTGTTAACTGTGATATCATTTGTTATTAGTAGAATTTTGTGTTTCTCTGTGTCTTTCTTTAGAAAACAATGAACTTACTATTTTACTGATTTGAAAAACATTTCTAAATCAGTAGTTGAAGCTAGGGTATTGCCAGTAGTTGAAGCTAAGGTATGAAAGGCACTATTGAATGNGTTTCAGACCTTGGCGCAAAACCCCACTGTGCTTGCTATTGGCCCTCAGGNCCAGAAAGATAAAGATGTTTTTCTAAATTTGTCATAGAAGTTCCATGCATCCACCTACCTCTAATCATTTTGACTGATATTTCTAGTAAGGTTTAAACTCCCTCTCCCCTCACTAGAAGTATCATTAGTGCCATTCTTCCCCATAACACCTCTGTGTGTTGTGATGAACAACACACAGAGCATCCCACGATTGATTCAACCTGCCCTCCATTTTCACCACACCTGGCATAGAGACACTTATAAAGTCATTCCATTGTCAGTGCTGGTCTGGGGAAATTTGAGATACCCCACCTCTGTTTTTCCTCATGTTCTTCTGGACAGTGTTTCCAAAGTGTAAGAAATCAAAAGATAAGTTAAAAGTGGTCTTAAAATCCTGAAATTGCTATTTTGAGTTTCAAATGAACAAAANATGATTAAAATGCACAATTATGAACTTTACATTATTGTTGTTATCTTTAAAACTTATTTTCACTGCCTCAGACACAACACAAGGTTATATTTGAACATATAGTATTATGAAATAATATTAAAATTATTTGATTTCTCAATGACATTAATTGAAATGTGAAGGAAAACAGGGGAATAATCTCATTAGCAACAGCCTTGAAAATATCATAGAATAAATATAGCTAAGGAAGTAAAAGCAAAGAAAACTTAAGGACATGGGAGAAAGAAATTGAAGAAGACACCAGAAAATGGAAAAACCCATGCTCACGGATTGGTAAGATTAATACTGTAAAATGGCCATCTTTCCAAAAGCAATTNACAGATTCAGTGCGATCCCCATCAAAATTCCAATGCAATTCTTCACAGGAACTGAAAAATAATCATAAATTTCACATAGAAACAAAAAAGACACAGATTAGCCAAAAACTTTTGTAGATATCACTGTCCCTGATCTCAAGTTATACTACAGAGCTATAGTAATAAAAACAGCATGGCATTGGCATAAGAACAGATACATTGATAAATGGAATAGAGCTGAGGACACACATATGAGCCCACATTCCTACAGTCACCTGATTTTTGACAAATGGCCCAAAAAGATACATTGGAGAAAAGATAGAATTTTCAGTAAATGGTGCTGTTCAAACTGGATGGCTATGTGAAGAAGAGTGAAACCATATCTGCATCTTTTATCCTGAACAAAATTCCAAACGGATCAGGACCCTCAACAGAAAACATAATACCCTGAATCTGTTAGAGAAGAAAGTGGGGAATAGGCTTCAACTTAGCTGTACAGGAAAGAACCCCAGTAGCACAGGCATCAAGACCAGTGATTAAAAAAAATGGGACCTCATCAAACTGAAAAGCTTCGTATGTCAAATGATGCCATCATTCAAATGAAAAGGCAGCTACAGAATGGGAAACAATCTTTACTAGCTATACATCAGACAGAGGATTGGTATCTAGAATGTACGAAGAACTAAAAAACTAAACATCAAGAAAATAAACAACTCAGTTTCAAAATGGGACNTGGAGCAAAACAGAGTTCTTAAAAGAAGAAATACAAATGGCTGGGAAATGTTTCCAAAAATATTCAACATGCTTAGCAATCATGGGAATGAAAATTAAAAGTACTTTGAGATTTCATCTTACCTCAATCAGAANGGCAGAATGGTTGGGGGATGGGAGGAGACAGTGAATGTTAACATGGGTGTGGGAGAAGGGGGGCATTTATTCACTGTTTGTAGGAGTGTAAACTGGTGCAGCNGCTATGGGAATCAGTGTGGAGGGTCCTCAAAAAACTACAAATAGATCTGCTGTTCTATCCATCTATATCACTCTTGNGCACATACTCAAAGGCCTCTACATCCTACGATANAGATACTTGTTCATTCATGTTCATTCCTGCTCCACTCACAGTAGATAGGACATATGAACATCCTAGCTATCCATCAAAGGGTGAACAGAAAATGAAAATATGGTACATATACACAATGGGTTATTAGTTTTCTGTTAAAAAATGAAATCGTGAAAGTTACAGGTAAATGGGTGGTGATGGAAATAAACACAAATATTGACTGTTTTCTCTCATATGTCAGTGCTAGCTTTGAATACCTAGATATGTGTGTTTAAACTGGAACATCCATTGAGGCCAGGTAACTACTATGAGTTCATGGGGGGAGGGGCTTTCAAGGGAAGGAAGGCAGGATATAGATTGTATAAAGGGGGGACGAGGAATAACAGGGCAAGCAGAATTAAGTGGGCTGAGGGATGGAGGTAGGATGGAGAGGGGAGTATAGGGAAGGGTAACTAACATTAAAGACTTTGGAAAATGTCATATGGAGACTTACTATTGCAGAAGAATCCTAAAATATACATGTATACATACATTTTTAAAAGTTTAAATGGCATTACCCGATAATGGGGAGATAGAATGCCCTCCTAAATACCATAGGTCATCAATGAAAACGCTGAATTCTAGGACTGGGTTACCTCCTTTGGAGTTGTTGGTCAGTGAGTCCCCATAACCTTGCTGTGCTGGTTAGTTTGTGTCAATTTTACACGATCTAAAGTCACCCGGAAGAGAGAACCTCAGTTGAGGAACAGCCTCCATCATAGTGGCCTGTGGGCATGTCTATGGGACACCTTCTTGATTTATTGATGTGGGAAGGTCCCAGAGCACTGTGGGCATTATCATCCCCGGTGGTCCAGGGTTGTATAGGAAAATAAGCCAATAAGCAACATTACTCCATGGTTTCTTTTTTGAGCATCTGCCTTGAGTTTTTGCTTTGTCTCTTCTTGACAACAGACTGTAAAGTATAAGATGAAATAAACTTTTTCCTACCCAAGTTGCTTTTGACCAGTGTCTTATCACTGCAATAACCAANCAACCAACAAACAGACAAACAAACATTCCAGTAGATGGCCTCACGCCCAGGAATATATGAGCAGCACAAAGTTGACTAAATGGGATATTTAAAAAAAGAGAGGACATGAAGTTGGGGAGAATAGGGAGATGGAGGTAGGTCTGGAAAGAGCTAGGTGAAGAGTGGGGAAGAAAATATGATCAAAATACATTGTATAAAATTCTATAAAACCCTCAAAGAATTACTAAAATGTTAAAAAATAGAGCATTGTGATACAATATAGATATTAACATTAGTAATATGGTGCATACCTCTTACAATAACTCCATGTCATAAGTTATGGAAAATAAGGATTATCTGGTTCAAAGTAATCAATTTCCCTCTCTGAAAAATTGGTCCCTGATGTTTATTTGATGCTTGTGTCTGAATTATACCTACAAGTTTTATTCTTTGAGATTCCCTAGAGGAATTAAATACTGCCAGCTGACCTATTGCAACATCAGTTCTGCTTCTAGTAGCAGAAAATTAGGCTAGAATTCTCAAGAGATTTGCTAGCGAAATTAGCAGCAGAGGGTATAAAAGCAGCAACTAATCCTGCTGGAAAATGAGCAGAAGGGAAGGCACTAATCTTATTAGCAGCTATGTCATCAGTCAAAACAGCAAGGATGGAGGAACGGATCTTGGAAAGTTATTTTCTCATTAAGAGTTCCCGTTCCTCATCTTATTTTAAGACCAATGGCAGGATGAAGAATAACAGGAGCCCACGAAATATAAGAAAGCTGAAAAGGGCAGAGTTGTATGATCATTCTCTCACACTACTCTAAAAGAAGTGGGCGTGGCCCTGCTACCTCACTGAAGCATGCGTATCTCAAGTGCTTGTCCTACTGCTTGTACTGAAAGTCTTGCAGGAATATCCTTTTGGTAGGATTAGCCTGGGTGGGTAGCCTGCTGATTTTAAATAGGAAGGACACACACTAAAAAGCCTTGGTCTTCCACAGAGAAAGCTGTCTGTATTGGAATGGTCCGGCCCACTCAATAGTGAGGTGATGGAGATGGACCACATGGCATGGGATGTGACTTCTCACTGGCTATCCACATTGATTGTGTTGTCGCTCCCTGGGTATGAGATTTCGAAGACATGGCAGTAGAGATGCTGCTTTCATTTTTAACTGAGTATCAGTTCCCAAGTTAACAAAAACCCAAGTTTTAATTAAAAAAGCTACTTTTGGCCTCAAAAGCTACAGGATCATAGTGCATACCTGTAATTCTAGCACTGAAGAGGCTGAGCCGGGAAGATCGTGAACTCTGTGCTNCACAAGTTCAAAGCCAGTTTGGGCTACCTGGAGAGAACTTGTCTCAGAAACAAAACAAACCAAGCTATGTGGGAGAATGGCCGTCTCACATCTCACCACTGCAGAAGTCACACACTGACTCAAGGCTCAAGCTTGTTCATTCACCTTGTTTACACATCCTTGGTGTGAGCTACCTTGTGTTTCACTGCTGGCTTTCAGGGCCTCTGATCACTCATCTGTGAATTCCTGGTCTCCCTCCAGTGTTAACATTAGGATTTTGCTACTAATCAAGTCAGACTTGCAATTGCAGTAGGCCAGTGTGGACNCGGGTGTTTGTGTAGAGCTTTGTGAAGACATTAAAGAAACAAGCATGTCTTCTTAGACAGCGCATCCTACAGTGTTGACTTAATTTCCAACNAGACACAATCTTTGACAACTTGACAACAGGGGCCATATGATAATCAAAACACAATTACTTTCTTATTTCCAATTCGCTGTTGAATTGATCAAATATTTACTTTTTAAAACTCAAATAGTTGTTGATATTTCCTCAGCATGATTAAGGAATTCTAAGTGTCACAATAGCAATTCAGGATGAAAGTCAAACAGTCTCATGTGAACAGTCAGAAAGAGTCCAGATAAGCAAACACTCTCCCGTCTAGCACCGCACTTGGCACTAAGATGCTCAACCCCTTTTATCTATGACTTACTGCCTAGTGTTTCTGATGATAAAGAAACATTGGCTATGCCCACAGTGCTCCAAATGCTACTCTTTGGGAGGCATGCTTTGGTTTCTCAAGCTGGAAACTAGAGCTCTGCATTTGCTCATCCCTGGTCTGCAACATTCTGCCCATTCTTATATAACCTGGGTTTTAAAATGCNACTTTGGTGTTTCCTTTAGGGTACACTTCTCCTTGGCTCAACCCACAGGATTTGCTAATTGGTGTCAGGATAGGTCCACACCCTACCTGGGTAATCAGCCCGTTCAAACACAATGGTTTATAACTTGATACATGGAACTTCTTTTCCCTTGAACTCACTGGTAATGAGATTTTATAAATTCCATTTATTAATAATCAACATGGTTGTAGCTCTTATCTTTTATAGAGAAGCCCTATACCTTATATAAACAAATTCCATTTTGTGTAAAAAGTAACATCATTTTTCAAGGGCAGTGATGGTTCTATATGTGCCTACAGCTTTGATTTTCTATGCTTCTTTTTGGATAAGGTTCTCTCTCTCTCTCTCTCTCTCTCTCTCTCTCTTTCTCTCTTTCTCTCTCTCTCCTATTTAGAATAGTGTTTCTAAATTAGGAGCCTGTTTCCACCTTTTGAAGGGCTCTTAGGTGGAGGAGAGAGGAATGAGGAAATATTAGATAGAAAGACAGACCTAGACGACGAGAGGAAAGACAGGAACATGGGATAGCTTCTGGAGGCCCTGGGTCAATACCTAACAGCTTCGTCCTTTATTAAAAAGGCTTTTTATAACATGCCAACGGGAGAGGCAAAAGACCTCCCCCTTGCAAGATAAAAGCACACCGTATAGCCAAGTGTAGACCCTTCCATGGTAAACATGCCCGAACCAAATCATCTCCTTATACAGCCCTGCTGGGTAAAGCAAGCTCAGATTCTCTGACCCTGAGTAAGTTTTCGCTAGAAAACCTCTGTGGGTCTCCACAGAATAACATTTTAATTTTTTTCCAATTTTAATATCTGACAGTTTTATATATTTATATAATTAATTTAGTCATTTCACCCCTCATCCCCCCAGCCACTACATCCTTCTCTGGCGACACCCTTTTCCTCAAAGAGTTCCCTCCTGCTTCCCCAGTTTCCTTCTGTGTGTGGCCCACGGGGTTCGTTAGAGTCACCTGTAGAATGCTCTTCAGTAGAGCAAGGGCAATTTATCTGCAGCTGTACCTTAGATTTGAGNGCGCTNAAGCTAACGCTGGGCTGGCAAGATGGCTCAGCAGGGAAAGGCACTTGCTACCAAGCCTGACAGCCTGAGTTTGATCCCTGAGACCTACATGGTGGAAAAAGATAATCCATTCCAGTGAGTTGTCCTGACTTCCACATGTGTGCCATGACACATGGACACGTACATACATGTACATACAAAATAAATGTCACCTAAAAATAAGGTGAATGCTTAGAAAGAAATATTCAGATATCTGCAGCTCAGGAGAGCTAGGGATAACAAAAGCCCACCACATCACTATGGTTCTTCTATGCCAAAGTCACCCAAGGAGACTGAGTACAAACACTCCTGTAGGCATGACTCTGTCCAAGGAGGGTATTATAGCATAGTGCTTATAGCTATGGGCTGATTTCAAATTCTCCATGGCCTTATACCAAGCCGTGTGATTCTGGGTGAGTCACTTAATGTCTGTGTCTTAGTCTCATCATCTATGAAGCCAGGATGAAAGTCATTTTGTGGGACTTTCAGGGGAACCACTGTGTGTGAAACACTAACACTGTCAGGCCTATAGTAGTAAGCCAATACTATTCATATTCTTGTCAGAAAGCAATGGGTCATCTTATTACTGTTTGCCTTTTATACTCAAAAGTGCTGNGTTCACTCCAGAGGTTTTAGATCTCTGTCCCCATCTCCTGTAACCTCTCAGGCTTTTTCTCAACTCTCATTTTTGACATTGGTGCCTCCATTCAAGTTTAAATTAAAAACTCTAACATCAAAGAGGGGTGACTTCACCAGGGATTCGCCAAATCCAAAATCTAAAAGGGATAGACATTATCCTGTGCCATCACTAGTAGTTGTGTGACTTTGACCATACCCCTGAGCTTCTCTTGTCTGTATAAATGGGTATAACTATACCTCTCAGGCCTACTCAGGATTGTTGTAAGAATCCATTCCAACTCCTGCAGGCAGTCAGCCTGGGGTGGGATTTTGAAAAAAATCTATCTGAATCTGAAGTTCCCTAATCTAAGCCACCTGAACTGAAGTCATGTGTGCTTGTTCATGGTATCCTCTGGCCATATCACAAGACTGGTCCTCGAATGCATGTTGAATAAAGAAATAAATAATTGGAAGATAAGAGCAGCTGCAACTCTAGGGATGGTATTAGCCTAATTACCTTATGGCTAATCACTCAGGCAGATTATTCCCCAAAACTCCTTTTTTTTTTTGGTAGAAAAAGTAGACCCCATCAATCCTGAGTCTCTAATATTGCTAATCCCTGCTACTAAATTGGCCCAAATGAAAGCTACATTCTACATGCTTATAATAGTGCTTTCTTTTTAATTTTAGTTTGGCANGATTTTTATGTCATGGATTAGTGCTGTGTGCCAGCATGAGCCGTTAGTTTATATCTCTTCATGGATTTTTCAAGAAGAGAGTGTAACTCAGATTGCCTGCATTGGATTCAGTCACATAGCATGAAATCTTTGGGGGGCATCTTGTGAATGCTTTAAAAATAGTTCTCATGCAGTGTGTAACTGTAATCATGCAGTGGCATGGAGGGGAACCTCTTGCCTCTATGTGCTGCAGCTNTCTGATGGGAAATGGAGTAAAANTGCTTTGTTAGTGAATTGAGAATAACCTTTGGCATTGNTGGTTGTGCTATAGCTAGGGAGAGGCTTCCTCACTCACTGAAGAATGAATTTTCATTAGATTTGGAANGTCTCACACACATTTGCAACATTTAGAGTCTTTAGAGTGTGCTAGAAGAAAGACATGAAACAATTTTGTAATTAAAACGTTAGCAAAAACAAAAAGATTTAGTTTATTCATTGAGGAAATAGTTGCAAGGAACCTTCCTGAGAAAAATCCTCTCTCCTGTTATATTGCTGAATTCTTTCTCTGGTACATGAACTTGAAGCAAATACACATTAATTTTCGGGGTAACTGATAGTTGTCTAATTGGAGTTAAGGCCAACTCAACNGGAGGGAACTCATGTGTGGTAATGTAAACCCAGTCTACCAGCTCTGCCTNCAGATCATAAACCAATANGAAAACTTACTACAGTCATTTTTCTAAATCAATATCATTTCTGTNTGAATTCAAAATACTTATCCTTATGNCCACAGATGAGTGTAGCTCCCCCGCCNTCATCAAAGAAGTCTCCCTTTGGAATGGATGGAAGCGATTACAGAAATCCACAACTGGTCCGATTTCATAGAATGAGTGAATATGGGGTACCCAAGCCCGGTTGAGAGATCTGCAATACAACTCCTAAGTCATTGAAAGGAGAGGGGANAGAGAGATTGTAAGGTCCTGAAGACTGGGACATCTGCTGTGGAATANTGTCTTCTATATATGACGGGGACACTGCATCCNTGAACTTCAACCTTAAGACCAGCATAATGACAACACCAGTTGGCATGCTAACATGGACAAGGGAAACTCCACATGGCCTCACCCACGTGCTCGAGGAAGACCTATAGGCAATGAATGATTGCTGAGAGAGGGGGACTTAGTCTCATCCAGGGGTTAGCCCCCACAAAGGTTGTCCAGTCCCAAGTGTTCAGGCCTTGATGCACANGTGAGCAAAACTAAATGGACTGAGTGGGTTATCTATAACATAATAATAATAATTNAAAAAGAGAGCATGAATTTGGAGAAGGACACGGGAAGAGTTGGAGATGGAGAGGAAGAGGCAAGCATGATAATAGATACAGTGCTTATGGATGAGGGTCTCAAAAGTAAAAGTATTAAATTTAAAAAGAAAATTAGACATTTGAATATTGAAATTGGAAAGGTGACAGAAAANAGGAGAGTCAGATGANCAGCAAGTTTCTCAGTGGCAAGTTTTGAGGAGCAGGCATTTGTTAGCCTTGCTGATTGCTAGATCCTATTAGAACTGAGGGGGAAAATCCTGTTTTATTCAGGTGGAAAGTGACATACTGGATGATGGATTTTCTTAGTTAAGGAAGGTGCGAGAGGTACCAGGCTTGTGTTAGCTGTTGCTCCCTGATGGATTTTGTCTTCACAGAAGCTTGTAGTGTGAGCAAAGCCATCTTGTAAGTAGTAGCTTGTCATAAATTAGATTTGCCCTGGGGTGACGCTCACATACATACACACATAAATTTTTTCTTTTAAAGTACGAGCTGCTGGTTTACAGAATACATAAAAAAGAAATGCTCGCGTAAACCTTGAAATATCTCAAGTTCATTTTGGACTCCTGACCTCCAGAGAAGGGCTATGCTGACTGTGGAGGTGTGCCTATGCACAGTGCCACAAACAGGAGACAAACACCACAAGTGCAGCTCCGTGGAGCATCCCATTCATCAGAGCAAACATCAAAAGCAAATGCTAAGTTTCATGTCTCTGGTAAAGATGAGATGAAAGGCACGGATNAGGCTAAGATTACAGAGCTCCAATCTGATTTTTCTATTGGTTGCTTAAATAAAATTCCAGTGTATACATGGTATAATTGGAATATTGACTCAACCCTCCCACGGTTATTAACTTTTACCATGAGTAGAGGTCTGTATTAAGGGCATAAGAGCAGAATTAATTCTCACCCCAACCCTCAAGTTAAAAGGCAATTACTCCGAGTATACAAATAACACAAAGCAAACAAACAATGTCAGCCCAGAAACTTGAAGCAAAAGATGACAAAACCGCCTCTTCTGTTTACACAGGATCCATGTGGTCATTGCCTCTGTGGATCTGGGCATTGCTTCCAACTGTGATTTCACCCAGCCCTTCAAGTCCAGTTCTGTTTACCGGGCTTCTCTCCATCAGGGCTTACCCAAGAGCAACTCAACTGCCTTTTTTCCCCCCGAAACGGTCAAGGGCTCCACAGATCCCAGTGCGTCCAGTTGTTGTCTCTGGCAGGAATCCTAGCTGCAGCCGCTAGCTTTGGCGGTGTGCCAGCTCAGGACTTCAAAACTGCTCTGCCCCCAGCCACAGTTTAGGACCCACACTGTGCTGTGGGTCATCTTCCCGCTTGCTTNCTTTTCTGATCCTGCCTGTTGCGGGCAAAAAGCACTTGACAGATTCAGTGTTATTGCTCTGCAGTGCGATCCTGAGCATGTCCCCTTTAACTCACCTCCTTCCAACACAGCATCGGTAGATAGAGGAAGGATAAAGTGGGGCTCCGACAAAGCAGTGAGCCCTTCTGGCCTAATAGGTTTTAACTTCACCCGATTGTTAGGAGGATTAAATGGGTAAGTGTAGGCAAAATGCTTGGCACAGAATTACGCAGTACACATTATTATTAGGGTCTCCTAACCTTCCCAGTTCCCCACTCCGATTAGTAAGTCTACACACTTGTACACCTGACCAGTTTGCAAACTTAGCTCCTAAAATCTCCTCTGCAGTGTTCTTTGCTGAGCTTCCCCAGACTGTTCACAGACAGTGGACAACAGAAGGGGCCAATTTCTATTATTAGCACAGTGTCCATGAAGGTGGTTCTCACAGGTGAGTTTGGGCATCTCCTACAGTCTCTGTCCAAGAGCTGATGANTCCATGAAAGTCTGAACTCAGAGTAAGCCTTGGCTGAGCGCTGGCTATGCACCCAACATTAGGCCAGGTCACGTAAGACAAACGTGTCCCAGTGTCCTGCAGCTTATAGTGTTGAGAATCAGAACTATGTTTTTGTACTTCCTTTAAATAGTAAAAATGGTTTCCATCAAAATGGATGCCTTAGTTTCTTTGTGTGTGATGATAAAGGTAAGCCTAGGCTGTCTTGAAAGATGCATGCTTCCTCTCACAGCCAGGGCACAGTGGTTGTAAAATGTGAAGATAATTCCAGGTAGGTGCAGCACTGGCACCTGCCTCTCAAGAGAGAGAAATTACCTTAAAAAGAAGATGTACCACCATAGCCTTGCTGGAAGCTGCATGACAATTTCCAACATCAGCTTCGTACATCATTTCTGAATTGTTGTAATGTGTTTAGATTTTTGTTTGAAACTAGGTTATAATAATGAATGGATAAGTTAAGACAACACCAGGAACAACATGGAGTTAACGCCGGGTCTTTCAAAGCTGCTGATAGAACATTTAGTTTCTCTGTAAATATTTGGTGACAAAGTCTCTTTTCTTCCTGAGAGAGGTAAATATGCCACTCATTCCAAAGTGACTGCACAGGGGGTAAAATTATCCACAAAATTTAGCTCAGTGTGAGTCTGAAGTAATGACTTCCATATACAATTAGGCTTACTGATCCAGGTTGTTTGCAATTTTTTTGGTATATAAATGACTAATGAGAGAGAGTGTATTGTACAACCCATGTTTCCGTGCTGAAGAACAAGACCGTCTCCGTCCCACCACAGTAAATGCTATCAAATGCAGAAATGTCAAGGAAGTATATTACAGGTCTCCAATACCTCTTTGTGTCAATATTTAAAATTGGATGACACTTACAACTTAAAAAAAAATTACAAAAAATAATCTAAAGGATGACTCATGAAAAAAACAACAACAACAACAACAAAAAAACAACTGCCCTTAGCAGCAGCCTAGAGGAAATGAATGTCCTTCCCAAGGACACTCCAAGAATTAACAGCAAATGGGAATTCTGAACCCAATGATTCGGGTCACTCAGTCTCACCGGTTTTGTGGTCTATGCGTGGAGTATAGATGGATGTTCCCATCTGGTAAAGATGTCCTGCTTTGACAGCTCACAGTGCCAATGCTTCAAGTCCTTGTTTCGGCCATTTCTCTCAGCCAAGCTGTTCTTACCCAAGCTAAATCTTCCAGTGCCTCTCACAGCCTGCCCGGCCCTTTACCTTTACAGCTCCTGCTCCCTGCCATCCTTTCCCCTTCCCATTTATGTGTCTGTATAAAACTGTCCATCACTCACTTTACTTTTATTCTCACTGGACTTGGTCCCACTGGCCACGAAGCCCTGACAAGCCCGCCAGCAACTCCATTCTGCATTCGGAGAGGGATTTCACGTTCAGTTTTGAAAGCAGATGCATGAGCATTCATATCTGCTATTTCTTATTTCAATTATTTCTGAGCTGCTATCAAAGATTTAATGTTGGCTGTGGAAACTTTATCTCTCCGGTCTGACACTTTGAAGACAAATTCCTTCATCCTGGCTCATCCTGGGGAAGCATGCTATTAAGTCCTGGGGGGAACGCTGGATATTACCTGACAGGCTCTTTGCTTGGGGTAACCTTTCAGAGGGCACACGGAGGGGAGGAATAAACACNTAAGTAACTGAAGGAGAAAGTGATTTGATTTCAATTCTGCTTAAGCAAAGAGAGCTGCTACGGTAAGCGTGTGCGGGNAGCTAAAGATCAGACTCCCCTCTCTCAACTGGCAAAAACACATTCGCCAGAAATACAAAAGATAGAGAAACCCATATTGATTCAGCTTTCTCAAGGAAATGAGGCCATCTCGCATAGGGATGTGTACCTCCATGATTTCCAACGTCTCAGCTTCCCAGATTAACTGCGCCAAAGGAAAATGAGTTGAGGGGACACNGAGTTAGGGACACGCCTCTTGAGCAATCAATATAAAAAATTGACGGGGAGGGGGTTCTGATTTGAGATGGACCAGAGTAGCCCGTATTGGTTCAGCCCTCCCATGCCATAAAATTACAAAGCCTGATTTAGAAAAACAAATCAAGGCCCCTGAAGACATCCAAGGGCTGCGCTGTGTTTGAGGGTCTGGAATACTGAACAGAAGGAAATGCAGCAGAACTTGACATTCAGCTCCCCAGCTCTCCTGAGACACTGGCTGATTGATAAGCAGCGGCTGAAGTAAGAGCAGCTTCTGGCCGGCTCACAGATGGATGAGACAAAAATTAGAGGATAAGTTCCACCAAAGAGGAAAGCTGGTTAAAAGCCTCAGGCTCGCCGCATGGCTTCCCCTTACCATAACTGAAACTTTGGGGCNGACAAGAAATAAGCCNTCCCTCTGGTAGACTGGAACCAGAGTGGAGTCATCTCAATCCCCAATTAGATTAAAGTGGCCTGCTTCTAGCCTAATTGCATGATAGGAGCTGAAGTCTGTTGTCTGGGAGGAAGACGACATCTCCCAGAGCCTTGAGCTGTCTCTATACTGTTCCAAAAACAGCATCTGCAGTTAATAAAGTGCTAGTAGGNAAAAGAACAATAGAAAAATATTTTTGAATTTCAAAGGTTTTCAAAAATATCCCAAAAGTTGGGCTGAAGAACAGCTCAGCTGATCAAGTGCTTCTCTCATAAGCATGAAGATATGTGCTTGATTTCCAGAATGCAATAAAAATGCCAGGCATGGTGGCACATGGTGGCACCCAGTGACCAGAAGCTGACACAGGTGGATCCCTGGGGCTTAATAGCCAGCCAGTTGAGCCTAATTGGTGAACTTCAGGTTAGTGAGAGACACTGTCTCAAAAAAGAAACCTCAGTTTTAAGACTGACACTCAAGATTGTCCTGTACCTACACACACACACACACACACACACACACAATCACGAACGCATGCACACCACACATACACACATGCACACACAAACAGAGAGACACACAGACAAACACACACACACAGAAGCATAAAAATTTATAACCAAAGCATAATACAGTAAAGAAAAAAATCCATGTATTGGATTTAAAAAAAAATAAGATCTTTAGTTCTTGGAAGACACTGTTAAGAGAATAAAAAGATAATAAAAAAAATATTTGCAAGCATTGTTGCATTTCTGNTAAAGGGCTAGTGACCAGCATATACACTACTGTAGTCTGAATGTAAAGTGTCCCCCATAAGCTCATGTGTTTGCACACTTGGTCCTCAGCTGGTGACACTGCTTGGGAAGGTGGTAGAGTTTTGTTGGATTTTTTTGTTTGTTTGTTTGTTTTGTTGGTTGGTTTTTTGAGACAGGGTTTCTCTGGCTGTCCTGGAATTTGGTCTGTAGACCAGGTTGGTCTTGAACTCACAGAGATCCACCTGCCTTTGTCTGCATAGTGCCAGGATTAAAGGCGTGCGCCACCGCTACTGGGCTTGGTTGTAGAGTTTTTAGGAGATGTAATCATGCTAGCAGAAGTGGGTCACTGGAGTAGACCTTCCGGCTTTACGGCCTGGTTCCACTTCCTGTTCATTTCCTGCTTCTTGAGTATGAGTGCCACGTGACCAGCCAACCTCTTGCTCCTGATATGTGTCTTCCCTGCCTGTGTGGTGGTGTTCCCACTGTGAAGGACCATGTCCCTCTGGAACTGTAAGCCAAAATGAGCTGTTTATGTCATAGTATGTTATCACAGCAACGAGAAAGTAAGACACATGTATGATATACACCACATACACACACACAGACTCACACACTCAACAACAAGAAAAATCAATGATCTGTTTTCAAGAATAGGCAAGAGATTTGAAACAGTACCTTACAGCAAATAACATGTTGATAACTATAACACAAACATGTCCAATATCATTAAGGAAATAGAAATTAAATTGATGATTGAAATAGAAATTAAAACCATAAGATTCACATCAGTTATAATGACTCTCCCAAGAATCCAAACAGAAAAATTGCAGCAATGCAATTTTACTTGAACCTACTGGGGTGGTAGTGCCTTACTTCATAGTGTGGGGCTTGAACTCAGGTCCCTACATGCTAGGCAAGAACACTGCCCAGCCCAGGTAGTCTCATATTTTGCTGCTGAGAATGGAAAATAGCAGAGACAGTTTGAGAGGAAAAAAAATTGTCTGTATTTTGTAATAAGATTATGCTGGCACTTTAAATACAACCTGATGATCTGACTCCTTTGCAGCTAATATTTTCATGTTAAATATCTCTATATGAATATTTATAAACATCTTAAACTAGAAATAATCCAGATATAGTCTTCGTCTAGGGGATGGATGAACAAACTGTAGGGACCCTTTCAATGGGGTACTTACTATTGAGCAACAGGAGGANGGTCTGCTAACAGAGGCATCAGAGCAGGATGNCTCCCAGAAGCAGCACGTGTACAGAAGCCAGCAATAATAGGCTGTGTGCTGTGTGATTCTATCTAGATGCACACTTAAGAGGGACAAGACCACCGGGAGCGGGGGTGGGGCAGATGAGTATGAGTGGAGAAAGAGATCACCCTACAAAGGAGATGGGTAAATTTGAAGGGACGGTAAATTATGCTAAATTTTGGTANGGAGATTATTACATGTTTGTAGTATTTTTCTTAAGACTCTCTGAGCTAAATGTCTGTGTTTAGAAGAATTTTCCAAGAAACTCTATTAAAAACCCTGGACCTCACACATAAAAAAATAGAAGAGAAGTCTGAACAGTGAAAAAACCAAACAGATCAACTAGGTACCTTGGGTTACAAGGAAGACCACTGGTTAACAGCTATCAATTAAGTGTAAATAATGTAATATTTCATAATATAATATAACATGATGTGATAATTATAAAATCTATACAAAGAGGTCCACTTATTAGCTACAAATGAAATTCTAGTGAGTTCAAGTAACTCATATGGAGAGAGGGGAAAAAACAGAGAAATAAAAACAAAATGGAAAAAAAAAAACAAAATGTCAGATTAAAGTACCATTGGAGCATACCATTGGGAGCAGGGTAAGCTTCAAGAAGTAGGGCTGAGCAGGGAGTAAGGCAGTTCCTGTGGGACTCTGGTTTGTTCTCTTGAGATGATTGTTATTAAAGAGGAAGGCTGTCTCCTCCCACTCTCCTTTCCTGGCTCATTCTGTAATGTCTCTTTCTCACACATATCCCCACCTTCAGACAGGAAGCTGGACAAAGACTACCTGATCTTCAGCTTCNAGAGCCATGAGAGAAACAACTCTCTCATCTTTGCAGGTACCCTGCCTTGGGTATTTTGTTTTAACAATGTAAAGTAGACTAACACAGGAATGATGAATAATAATTGGAGTCTTCAGCACTTCTTTACAGTTGATAGAACAACTAGCTAGGAAAATCAAAATGTAAAAAACTCAAGAACATCAACAGCATATAATTGATATTTATAGAATGTTCATCAACATAAAACACACACTCTCTCCTTGTACCTATAGAATATAACAAGTTTCATCAAATCCTGACCCATAAAATATACCCACAAAACCACTACGTCTGGTACAAACAAAAACAGAGGGATCACAATGAATTCAGATGTAAAGTTGAAAACTAAGAAAATCGCTAAGCACTTGGAAATTATATAACACATATCTAAAAACTAAACAAAACCCCTGGGATAAATAATAGTTCTCAGGGAAATACAATAATGTATTGAACTAAATACAAAGTGAGAAAACAATATATCAAAATTTGTGGACATTGCCAGAATAGTGTTGAGAGGAAAACTTAGATCACTAAATGCATACATTAGAAGAANGAAAATATCTCAAATTAATAGTCTAAACTGTTACCTTAAGAACACAGAAGAGGAGAAATGGCTCAGTGGTCAAAAACATTGACTGCTCTTCCAGAGGACTCAGCCTTGAGACCCAGCACCCATGTGGCAGCTCACAACTGCCTGTAACTCTAGTCTGAGGGGCTTCAATGCCCTCTTCTTGCCTGTGGGCACACCAGGCACACATGTGGAACACAGACATACATACAGGCAAAACACCCATATACAAAGGAATTAGTTGATAAATACTCTCTTTTGACAATTTTGGTGAAATGGATTAGTTCCTGAAATCTACTCAATATGAAACAGATCATTTGTACAACCAACTCATTGTTAAGATAATTATGTTCATAATTATCAATTCCCTCAAAAGCGATCTCCAGATGATTTCAAAGGAAAATCTTTGCAAATATTTAAAGAAGAATTAACACTGNTTCTACATTTTCTTTTGCAGAAAACAGAAGAAAATGAAACACTTCCCAATTCATTTCCTGTAACTAGTATTGTCTCATGCCAAAACTAGATAGAGAGAATACACACAAAAAAAACAGCAACTGCAGGAAAACTACCCTGAAGAATGCAGAAGCATGAATACAGAAGAATGCAAAAAAAACTCTGTATAGATTTATTAAGAAAAATAATTTTAAAAACATTTCAGAAGAACTATATAACATAACCAAATAGAGTTTCTATCAGGAATATAAGGATGATTCAATATCTGAAAATCAATTAATTTGATTTATCATAGTAAGAGATACATGATTATACCAGTCAATGCAGAAAAGACATTTGAGAAACAGTTAAAATTAACTCATGATAAAAACTCTCAGATGGATAGGAATCAAGGGGATATTCTTTTTTTATATGTGGTAATAACATCTACAAAGCAAGCAAATAATCTTTATATTGAA
>LZPO01035560.1:2389-22439 GCA_001675575.1 Neotoma lepida | reverse complement strand
TCAGGCATATCAACTGAACATAGCATGACAAGTTGCAGTAAAACTAGTCACATACCCTCATATCAAGTCTGACCAAGGCAACCCAGTAGGTTGGAAAATGTCCCAAGAGCAGGTGAAAGAGTCAAAGACACCCTCACTCCCACTGTTAGGAGTCCCACAATAACACCAAGCTACATAACCATAACGTTTATACAGTCTGGTATCTTCAACCTCTCTGGCTCCTATGATCCTTCCTTACCCTCTTCTGTGGGGTTGCAAAAGCTCTGTCTAATGTTTGGCTGTTTGATTGACTCATTGATTATTCTCTTTGTTTCTATTTTATTGATTTCAACCCTCAGTTTGATTATTTCCTGTTGTCTTCTCCTCTTGGGTGTGTTTGCTTCTTTTTGTTCTAGAGCTTTCAGGTGTGCTGTTAAGTTGCTAGTATGAGATCTCTCCAATTTTATAGTGTTGGCACTCAGGACTATTAACTTTCCTCTTAGCAGTGCTTTCATTATGTTCCACAGGTTTGGGTATGTTGTGCATTCATTATCATTCAATTCTAGAAAATCTTTAATTTATTTCTTTATTTCTACCTTGACTCAGTAATCATTCAGTAGACAGTTGTTCAGTTTCTATGAGTTTGTAGGCTTTCTGTTATCTCTGTTGTTGTTGAAATCCAATTTTAATCTGTGGTGATCTGATAGGATGCAGGGTGTTATTCCAATTTTTTTGTATCTGTTGAGACTTGCTTTGTGACCAAGTATGTGGTTGACTTTGGAGAAGGTTCTGTGATGCTCTGAGAAGAAGGTATATTNTTTTGTGTTTGGGTGAAAATGTTCTGTAGATATCTGTTAGTCCATTTGGTTTATAACTTCGGTTAGCTCCAGTATTTCTCTGTTTAGGTTTTTGTCTGGATGACCTATCCATTGGTGAGAGTAAGGTATTGCAGCCTCTCCTATCGATGTGTGAGAATAGATGTGTGATTCATGCTTTAGTAGTGTTTCCTTTACAAACTTGGGTGCCCTTGCATTTGGAGCATAGATGTTAAGACTATAAATGCCATTTTGGTGGATTTTCCCTTTGATGAGTATGAAGTACTCCTCCCAGTCTCTTTTGATTAATTGTGCTTGGAGGTCTATTTTGTTACATATGAGAATGCCTACTCCAGGTTGCTTCTTATGTCTATTTGCTTGGAATATCTTTTTCCAATCCTTTACTCTGAGGTAATGTCTNTCTTTGATATTGAGGTGTGTTTTTGTATGCAGTAGAAGGATGGATCCTGGTTTTGCTTCCATTCTGTTAGTCTGTGTCTTTTTTTATTGGGGAATAGAGTCCATTGATACTGAGAGATCTCAATGACCAATGATTTTTAATTCCTGCTATTTTGTTGTTATTGGTGGTGGTTGTGGTGTTGTGTATGTATGTGTGCTTCCCTTCTTTTGGTTTTGCTGGGGTGAGATTATTTCTTGTGTTTTCATAGGCAGTGTTAACATCCTTGGGTTGGAGTTTTCTTTCTAATATCTTCTGTAGGGCTGGATTTGTGGACAGATATTGTTTGAATTTGACTTTATTGTGAAATATCATGAAATATCTCCATCTATATTGACTGAAAGTTTTGCTGGGTATAATAGTCTTCACTGTCATCTGTGGTCTCTTATAGTCTGCAGTGCTTCTGTCTAGACCCTTCTGGCTTTTATAGTTTCCACTGAGAAATCAGGAGTAATTCTAATAAGTATGCCTTTATATGTTACTTGGTTGTTTCCCCTTGCAGTTTTTTATTATTCTATATTTGTTTTATATGCTTAGTGTTTTCATTATCATGTGGTGAGAGGACTTTCTTTTCTGGCTCAATTTATTTGGTGTTCTGTATGCTTCTTGTACCTTTATAGGCATCCCCTTCTTTAGAGGAGGAAAATTTTCTTCTAGGATTTTTTTGAAAATATTTTCTGAGCCTTTGAGCTGAGATTCTTCTCCGTGTTCTATTTCTATTACACTTAGTTTTGATATTCTTACACTGTCCAAGATTTCCTGATGTTTTATGTCAGGAATTCTTTAGATTTAACATTTTTTTTGCCAAATATCTATTTCTTCAATCATATATTCAATGCCTGAGATTCTCTCTTCCATCACTTGTATTCTTTTGATGATGCTTGCATCTATAGTTCCTGTTTGCTTACCTAGATTTTCCATTTCCAGAATTCCTTCAGTTTGTGTTTTCTTTATTGCTTCTATTTTCATTTTCAAGTCTTGATCAGTTTTATTCATTTCCTTCAACTGTTTGTTTTTTTCTTGGCTTTCTTTATGGGATTTATTCATTCCCTCCAATTTTTTGTTTGTGTTTTCCTTGATTTCTCTAAGAGGTTTATTCATTTTCGTCTTTAAGTACTTCTATCATCTCCATAAAGTTGGTTCTAAGTTCTTTTTCTTGTGCTTTGGCTGTGTTGAAAAATTCGGGGCTTGCTGTAATAAGACAGCTGGGCTGTGGTGGTGACATATCACCCTGATTGTTGTTGACTGTATTCTTACTCTGGCATCCAGGTATCTGGGTTTGCAGTGATTTTTAGCTCTAGCTGTCTATTTCTAAGTTTGTCTTTGTTTGGTGGGTGTTTTATTTCTTGGTTTCATTTCCTTTTTGGTCTTTTGTTCTGTGTGGCCTGAGGTTGAACAGAGGTTCTCCTCCCGATCTGAGGGCTAGACTTATGGCAGCTGGCCTGTCCTCTTGTTGAGCAGGGGGCTCTCCATCTGAATTGGGACCTGGGATATTGTGAGGAGTGGAGGGGCAATTGGGGGTAGTGTCTGGGGTGCACTAAGAGAGTGGAGGAAGTCTTCGGGTGGGAGGTCTATCTGGAGTTCTGGTTGCCTGAGTGGCCTCTGGTCCAGCAATTGAGTCTCTGCTTGAGTTTGCCTACTGGTTCTTCTGGCTGGTGTGGCCTGCACTTGAGTAAGGGATGTCTGCCTGAGTTGTGTGATAGTTTTAATAGATTCCCAGGTGCCATGTACTGAGAAGTGGAGTCCACATGTACATTTATATCAGACCAGAAAGGCTGATTTGTATGCCTCTATTTGTCTACACAAGTCTTGTTTGTGAAAGGGTTCTATTGTTCTTAGATTTTTCTAGCTTCTGCTTCTTTCTGAACTGTCTCTACACACTTACTGTTTCTCACCTCAGTAATACAGATATGTATATATGGGGCTGGAGAGATGGCTCAGAGGTTAAGAGCACTGGCTGCTCTTCCAGAGGTCCTGAGTTCAATTCCCAGCAACCACATGGTGGTTCACAACCATCTGTAATGAGATCTGGTGCCCTCTTCTGGCCTGCAGGCATACATGCAGGCAGAATACTGTATACATAACAAATAAATAAATCTTAAAACACATACACACATATAATTTGAAGAAAATGATGAAGTTTTGTATTATGAATACAAATTACTTAAAGCTTTAATAGACTCCTTGAGAACATTTTAAATGTANAGANAATTTCATGTGATATAAAGATATCATTCTAACCCCACATTTACATACACTGTCCCCTAATATGAACATCTGTATAAGCAAACATGGTTGCTACAACTAGTGAGTGAACACTGACATCATCACTGATTGAAGTTCAGGATTAGTAGACTCTCATCTGGGATACACACTGCATTCAGCTGTCACATCTCTTTAGTTTTCTCTTGGTTGGGATGAGTGTTCAGAAGATCCTTGTTTTAAATGATCTGAATATCAGTTTTGAGGATGACTGATCTGGTATATTATAGGATATTCCTNTATTAAAGTTTGAGTAATTATTTTGGAGAGGAAGATGACAGTTGTGAAATGCTAGTTTAATTATATTGTACACAGGGTCTAAACTATACACATTATTATAGACCGTTATTATCACCTGATGGTCCACATAAGGTAGGCNATTTAAAACTGTGTCCTTTTTTCATCATATGAATCTCATTTCTTTTTAAAAAATTTGTTCTTCTTGCATACAATACATCCCAGCTGCAGCCTCCCATCCCTCCTCCCCTTTCAACCCCTCCACCTCCTCTAACCCTCAGATCTACTGCCCCTCCATTTCCCTTCAGGAAAGAGCAGCCCTGCTCTGCTCCTGAGACCTTTTTCCTCCGACTGGGTTGCCTTGTCCAGCCTTGATATGAGGGATTATGCCTAGTCTCATTGCATCTTTCTATGCTGTGTTCGGCTGATAAAAGTGTACCTTTTTAAGGCTAACCACTTGGTATTAGATAACCAACTAGGAAGTTAATCCCTGGAGAAGATTAATTCTCCCTCTCTCAGTAGTTATTAATTACCTGTAGCTCTTAGAACAATAAATATAGGCCATGAATTTGAGAGGGAGGAGGGAACATGGCAGGGATTGGAGGGAAGAGAAGGAGGGAAAATTATATATTTATAATTTAATTAAATGTAAAAAATTGATCTTTTTAAAATCCATTTTCCACATTATAATTTTGAAAGGATGTTGCTACATATAGCCCATACTATGGTGGAATATCAGGTTAGGTTTCTCAGGAGACAGACTAATGTATCTGTCTATATCTATCCAAGTTCTTCATAGCGGTGCACAACACTCTTTGTCTGAGCCTTGTTTACTTTTACCACTGCAAATGTAATTTCTTAGCTCTTCCTATGACACTGCATGCTTTGACTGTTCTCTTCTGTCTTTTCCCGTTGTTTGATTGCTTTCTTATCTCTGACATTCTTGGTATCTGTACAAGCACATAGAGATGTATATGAGTGTATGAATATGTCTCTGTGTATGTGCCTCAATGTGTTTCTCAATTCTTTGCTTTATTTTTCATATATTTTATGCCTCTCTTATTCAGTATAGCCAGTTAAGTATCATGATGGGAGACTTTATTTATTTGCTTAGTTCTGTTTTGTCTCTGTTATTTCATTCAACTTCTATAATTTTTGTTTTTCCTGATTTCTCCATCACCTCCATTCTACTATAACCACTGCATTTAAAAAAGATTATTCCATCAGTTTTTTCAATTATAAAATAGAAAAACACATCATTACAGATATAAAGAGTTATATTTACAACACATTTGATCCTCTGACCTAGCAATTTGTTCTCAAAAATTCTTCCCAGGACACAATTAACTAGTGTAGACAAAGTTGATCTGCTGTTATTATTCTTAATAGGGGCGTAAAGAAAAGCAACTCTCTAAGTAATTGGCAAAATGGGGATCTGTTAAAAATATATTCATATATTGTTGTAATGGAATACTATGCAATGATTAAAATGATGTTTCAAAAAGAAAAAAGTTGTATTTACACACATGGGTTTTTATATTTTTTTACTTCCTTAAAGCATTCTATCTTACATTTATTTCTAGAATCTTTGTAATATATTTGAAGTTTTTTATCTTCAATAATTTAAAAATCTCTATCAGAATTTTGCTGCCATGTTTATTGACATGTATTATTTAAATACAACATATAATATTATGAAATTTTCTGGTTCTTGGTATGGTGAATTCTATTATTTAAAGGCCCAGACAGTTTGGCATTATGTCCTTAGTGTCTGGGTGTCCATGACACTGTTTTCCTGGCTTTTCCTGACAGCACTGCAGTAGGATGAAGGGACCCTGGTACTAGTGTAGATAGAGGTAGACTTGGGTTGCTTGGCCCCTGGATTGGGAGGGGCTCATCGTTGTATCTGGAGAAGTGGGGAGTCCCAGCTTCCATGTGATCTCCACATCAAGCAGCTTTTACAATGACTTTGTGACCTTACACTAACATTTCCTTCTTCCCCCAAAGACAAAGTCTGGAGCTGTTGCCCAAAAGATTGGAAGCCATTTAGTTCCCACTGCTACTTCACTGTGAATGACTTAGCATCTTGGAACAAGAGTGAGGAGAAGTGCTCCAGGATGGGTGCTCATCTGATGGTGATCCACAGCCAGGAGGAGCAGGTGCATCCTGGGAGAGAGTGTGGCCTGGGCCTGGTCTGCTGTCTGCCTCTTTTTACTAAGAGGGAGTTTTGTTGACATAGGTGTTGGTGATGTGGCAGAAGGCCCTTCATCAGATAGCTGGAAAGGTTGCTTCAGCCTTGGCATTCTACACCTTGTTCCTGCTTCAGTGAAGCTAAGCAACCCACAAGGAACCATGGCAACAGAAATGCAATGCGTGAGGGTGGAGGGAAGGATGAAATGTTTCTGCTTGAAAGACCAGTTTGAGATTTCAGCACTCTGATGCTTCCTGTAGTACCAACTGCCTAACAGAGGAGGGCGCAGAGCTGACTAGGCAAAGGGGATCCAATCAGGAGAGTCACAGCCAACCATCAGAAATGAAATATCTAAGGTTATCAAGGGAGAATTATTAAATGTGATAAATTTTCTCATGCACAACTTTCAAGAATGGTGTTGGGGAAGAAGAAGGGAGTGAGTCTGAGATGAGAATTCATTATGATCATGGACAGAGATTGTTTCCAATGTCACGGAAATCAGGACTATGGGTGATGACTTTGTGTCATGATCATCCGGAGAAGATGGCACTCCTGTGGGGGGTGTCTCTTCTATTCCTTGATCCTTTCTTTTTCTTCTCATCTCTATGTGATCAGAAGAAGTTCATGGCATACTTCAAAAACGTACAATTACTATACATAAATCTAAAATTTGAAAACTATTTAAGGTCCTAGAGAGATGAAGTAGGATTTGATTATTATGTATTTGCATCTGTGCATCATATTGAACACCATAATGTTGTGTAGCTAAAATAATTTTTAAAAGATCATATAAAAATTCTATAACAGAAAAAGAAGCCCTCCATCCAGGCTGAATGCTGTATCTTTCTTTCCTCTTAGGATTTCATCACCCAGATCCTGAATCCTAAAGCTGCTTATTATATTGGGCTTTCGGATCCAGGTCATCGACAGTGGCGATGGGTTGATCAGACACCATACAATGAAAGTGTCACGTGAGTCTAGAGTTACACAGAGGAGTCCTGGGTCCTGTAGCATGAGAAGACTTTAGGGTGTTCCAGCTGTTGGTTATGAAACTAAAACAGCTCACACCTGGTGTAACTGCTAGGGATAGTGTTACTTTTATTCCCATTTCCTCATCACAGGAGTCATGTGAGACACATGTTACTGATACTCCCAGGAACGATGAGGAAACTGAGTTTGAAGAGTATAGAATGATAAGTACCCAGGGCACCCAACCAAGGTGCTTACACCTAGGTGTGTTTTATTATGCTTTCAGTCTCTCTATATATTTAAAAATAGGATTTAATTTTTTTTATTTATGTGTATATCTGTGTCTCTCTGTGAGTGTGTGCCNTGTGTATGTGGGTGTCATGGAGCCCAGAAGAGGGTGTTGGATCCCCTGGAGCTGGAGCTGAGGTCACAAGTGGTGTGACTGTGCCAATATGGGTGCTGGGAACAGAACTCTCACATTTTCTGGAAAAGCAGCAAACACTCTTAATTTCTGAGCCAGCTCTCCAGCTTTCATTTATAGTGCATAATAAAAGTTGATATCAAGATCATAACTGATTATTTCTCATAAATCAAAAACCCACATTCTGATATTGTTGTTCGTTGTATTTATGTAATTATTTTAAAACTCCAATATTTTAGTATGTTCCCATAGTCTATCCTGATTTCTGTTGTGAGAAACAGGTAGTAATGTTATTGTCATTCTCAGTCATTAGAGAAGACAAGTAGAAAGCAAGGATATTAAATTACTTGTCCTAGATGACAGAAATAATTAGATTATCTATATATTTTAAGTAGTTCTCCAGTCTGTGAAATAAGATCATTGTAAAATGGAAAAAAAACTTTATTAAACCATGAGAGGAAGGAGAGACCTTTTGAACATGTAAATAAGCCCATGGAATGACAGTCCCCGGGTACCTAGGGATGAAGTAGCCTCTGGGATGTGTTCTGGGAGAACAGGTAAGTAACAAGCTAAGAGAATAGTGAGTGTGGTGAGCCCTGTTTTCCAGGGACACGTCAGACATGGGTGGTGGAGAATGGTTGGTTTGTACACACCTGAATCTGCTTTCCACAAATTCCCACCACATCCTCAGGCTTGCTTACTCTTGTTTTCTCTCTCCCAGCGTCACTGTGGGAAACACCCTGATGGTCTTTCCTCCCTTTCAGGTTCTGGCACCCAGGAGAGCCCAACTATGAGAACGAACAATGTGTTACAATAAATCATCGGAGTGGTAGTTGGGGCTGGAATAACATCCTTTGCAGTGGTAAACAGAAGTCAATTTGTCAGATGATGAAAATTTACTTATGAATCAAGCATTCTTCATCGACATGGATTGCATTTTTATCCACCATTACACAGACACCTGGAAGGATCTTCTTGTGGAAGAGATGTCCATAGAAATTTAGAAAGGCAGCCAACAGTTATACATATGAGAACACCAGCCTACATATATACTTATTTATTCATCCGCTTACTCTTTCATAAATTGACCTTTTATTCAGAATTTTCCGTGTACTAGAGACTATACAGTGATCCTTTTGTGCACATATGGAGAGCTTCTATTTCCCCTCAGGGTTTCATTTACTCACATAATTGTATGATAAGTTCTTTCCATTTATGTATTTTCTCTCTCTCTCTTAGTTTGGCTTTATGGACATGTACTTGAGAAATAAAATTCTATATATTTATTTAAGTTACAGCGTCTGGCTTAATATAGATCTATTTACTGTGAAATAATTATCCAAAGCAGGTTAACACCATCCATTACTTAACATAGTTGCCATTTCATGTGTGTGTGTGTGTTTGTGTGTGTGTGTTAAGAACACTTAAGAACTTTTGAAGAAAATTCAGATACACAAGATGGTGTTAACTATTGTCATTTGGACCTTCAGTATTTACCTTTATTTTATCTAGCAGTTTGTGCTGTTTTGTCAACATGTCATAGATCCTAACACCCAGCCCCTTACAGCCATGGATTCTTCTCTCAAATTCCTGAGGTTTACGTTTCCATGCATCATTTATAAGTGAGGTAATATACTGATCCTTCTTTGATTGTTTCTCATAGAAAAACACCCTCTACATTCATTCATTGTTGCACATTAGAGGATGTTCATTTTATGATGGACTGATGTTTCAGTGTATCTAATACACACAGAGAGAGGTGTTAAAATTAATGATCCACTCATCCACTGACACACAGGTTGTTTCCAAGCTTTCACTTTTGTGAGTGATACTGCAAAGAGTATTGTTGTCTTTAGGTGATGGTATTTTTATGTTTCAGCCTATGTATCCCAAAGTGAGATTGCTACATCATGTGTAATTCTATAGCCAGTGTTTGGAGGAGCTTCTGTACTAGTTTATGGTAATGATTGTACTAGTTCAGTTTCCTGGTAGCAGTGCATCAGAATTTTATCCTTAATATTTTGTGTTTTAATATTCTTAGACATGGATTTATTTCTATTTCTATGGAACTGAAAAGGACCTTTCTATGATTTATTCTGTCACTGTACAAAACTCGCTTATTGTGTGTAATGTGTATGTATGTGAGCTGTATGTGTACTCTGTAGGGTTTCTAGGGTTTTCTCTGTAGATGATCTTATCATTAAAGAGAGCCAATTACACTTCCATTCTGTGTGTGTGTGAATGTGGAGAGTATGGACAGAAAATGTCCACTGTTGCTTTCTCCCACTGGATGGTCACTGCCTGAAGACTGCTCCCCTGAAGACGCTGCTTCTACTGAGAGTAGCTAAACCTGCCTCTGTGTTCAGCTCTATGTAATAAACTCTCTGAACTTCTGGGGTGTTGTGGCTTCTCCATCAATGAGCCCAACCCACCTGATCCCAGATTTTCTGTATTGGTGTCTTAGTCCTGCCTTTGGTGTCTGTCTTTCTTCATTCCCTCATCTCCCCTAGTCATGGCTCCAGAACTCACGCCATGCAGGATGCAGCACATTCCAAATTGGAGACCTTTTGAATTCTCCTTGTCTACTTTTGCCAGTTAGGTCTTCCAGTACCATGGTGAATAGGAGTGGTGGGAGAGGGCACCTTTGTTCCTGATGCTAACGAAGTGATTCCAAATTTTTGGTGTTGAATGTGGAGCTAGATGTGAATTTTGTCATTAACACATATTTCTTTTTTTGTGATGTGTTTCTAATTTTTTGTGTTATCGTCAAATATCTTACAGATTATCTCCCTATTTAGCTGTCCTATCTAATGAGTTGCAAAAAGCACACAGTAATTTCTGTTTTGTGTGTTGCTTAATTGATGTTTGAGGACAATCCTGAATTATAACTTAGTCTTAGATAAATAAAGAATGAGAAAATAAGGCCCAACTTGCTAATGTAACTACAGTGCTGATTTAAAAAAAAAAGAACTTACATACCAACTATAAAACATGAGAATATTAAATATTCTTTATTTGATGTCACATGAAAACCACACTGAAATGCCTTTCAGTAAGTGAAAGGNAGCATCTTTTGACACAAGAAATTCTGATTAAATTGGCATAGAAAAGAATAATATAGACAATTTCTTCACTCTTTTCAAACATTTCCTGTAGCAGGATAATGATGACAGATGGAAGCATAGGCAAGTCTTGCTCAGCCCTGTGCCAGTGAGACACATTGTTTCCAGCATTCAGACACGTTCACGTAACCAATTATATAAGTCCATGCGTAAAACAAAACTGCAGTAGCTTCTGAGGTGGTATTCTCATCTTTGTGGGAAGTTGAACATTACCAATCAAACCCAATCTTCTCTTT
Source organism: Neotoma lepida (assembly GCA_001675575.1). Taxonomy (NCBI): domain Eukaryota; kingdom Metazoa; phylum Chordata; class Mammalia; order Rodentia; family Cricetidae; genus Neotoma; species Neotoma lepida. The sequence continues at coordinate 11,750 of LZPO01035560.1, read as the reverse complement.
AAAAGGGAAAGCAGGGATAGTATTCAATAAGCTGGACGTGCTACTTTTAAAAAGCTCATATTCACTTTACTACAGGCAAATTTTACTTGAACCCAACAAAAAATGTTCTGCTAGCCCTTCATGATTGTGTAGGAATGCAATCATGGGGCAAGTTAAAAGCTACAAGGTGATTGGTTTGCAGTAAGTAGGCAGTGCATATTAGTCATGACTAGCCTCTTCAGTCTAAGTCATCAAATCTTCCTCTTCTCCTGCCTTCTTAATCCCAATAAAGTTCAGCTTTGTTCCAGGGTGTCCAGTGTATCATCAGTGTATCCTGCCCAAGAAGATGTCTTTGCTCTTGTGGACATTTTATGTAAAGAACCCAGTGGCCTGACCTGACCTGGTGATTCAATCCAGCCTTGTGCTCTCTCTCTTTCCCACAGGGTGGCATACTTCTGAACAACAATCTTGTCTTTTTCAACAAAACCCATATTTATTTATTATTTCATTTTTGGTTCTTACTATGTAGGTAGCCCTGGCTGGCCTCAGAGTCNACATGGATTTATTTCTATTTCTATGGAACTGAAAAGGACCTTTCTATGATTTATTCGGCCACTGTACAAAACTCACTTATTATGTGTAATGTGTATGTATGTGAGCTGTATGTGTACTCTGTAGGGTTTTTAGGGTTTTCTCTGTAGATGATCTTATCATCATTAAAGAGGGACAATTACACTTCCATTCTGTGTGTGTGTGAATGTGGAGAGTATGGACAGAAAAGTCCACTGTTGCTTTCTCCCACTGGATGGTCACTGTCTGAAGACTGCTCCCCTGAAGATGTTGCTCCTACTGAGAGTAGCTAAACCTGCCTCTGTGTTCAGCTGTAGGTAATAAACTCTCTGAACTTCTGGGGTGTTGCAGCTTCTCCATCAGTGAGCCCAACCCACCTGATCCCAGATTTTCTGTATTGGTGTCTTAGTCCTGCCTTTGGTGTCTGTCTTTCTTCATTCCCTCATCTCCCCTAGTCATGGCTCTGGAACCCAAGCCATGCAGGATGCAGCACTTTCCAAATTGGAGACCTTTTGAATTCTCTTTGTCTACTTTTGCCAGTTAGGTCTTTCAGTATTGTGGTAAATAGGAGTGGCGGGAGAGGGCATCTTTGTTCCTGATGCTAACGGAGTGATTCCGACTTTTCGGTGTTGAATGTGGTGCTAGCTGTGAATTTTGTCATTAATATATAGTTCTTTTTTTGTGGTTTGTGTTTCTAATTATTTGTGTTATCGTCAAATATCTTACAGACTATCTCCCTATTTAGCTGTCCTATCTAATGAGTTGCAAAAAGCACACAGTAATTTCTGTTTTGTGTGTTGCTTAATTGATGTTTGAGGACAATCCTGAATTATAACTTAGTCTTAGATAAATAAAGAATGAGAAAATAAGGCCCAACTTGCTAATGTAACTACAGTGCTGATTTAAAAAAAAAAGAACTTACATACCAACTATAAAACATGAGAATATTAAATATTCTTTATTTGATGTCACATGAAAACCACACTGAAATGCCTTTCAGTAAGTGAAAGGCAGCATCTTTTGACACAAGAAATTCTGATTAAATTGGCATAGAAAAGAATAATATAGACAATTTCTTCACTCTTTTCAAACACTTCCTGTAGCAGGATAATGATGACAGATGGAAGCATAGGCAAGTCTTGCTCAGCCCGAGCCAGTGAGACACATTGTTTCCAGCATTCAGACACGTTCACATAATGAATTATGTAAGTTCATGTGTAAAACAAAACTGCGGTAGCTTCTGAGGTGGTATTCTCATCTTCGTGGGAAGTTGAACATTACTAATCAAACCCAATCTTCTCTTTAATAGGGAAAGCAGGGTAGTATTCAATAAGCTGGACGTGCTACTTGTCATCTTGTTCAGATCCCTCATCAGTGTATCCTTCCCCAGAAGATGTCTTTGCTCTTGTGGACATTTGTGTAAGAGAACCCAGTGGCCTCACCTGACCTGGTGATTCAATCCAGTATTGTGTTACCTCTCTTTCCCACAGGGTGGCATACTTCTGAACAAAAATCTTGTCTTTTTCAACAAAAGCCATATTTACTTACTATTTTATTTTTGTTTTTTGAGATACAGTCTTACTATGTAGGTAGCTTGGCTGACCTCAAACTCACAGATATCCACCAGTCTCTGCCTCCCAGATGCTAGGATTAAAGGCATGCACCACTATGCCCTGCCAAATCCCATTTTTAATCTGCTTTTCTGTAACATCGTGAACATTACTCATTGGAAACTGGGCTGTCACTATGGTCCATTGGATGTTGATGTACTTCCCATTGTACCCAGTTTGTTGAGAGTCTTTATAATTATGAATGTGTGCTAAGTTTTTCATATATACTTGATAATTCATTGAATTTGTCAAGATTCTTTTATTTCATCCTGTTAATGTGGCTCATTGCATTGACTGGTTTTGATATGCAGCTCATTTGTGCCTGTTATTGATAAATCCCGTCTGATCATAGTATAATCCTTTCAATGTCTGCTAAAATCAGTTTGCTGGGGGGTTTTGTTTGTTTGTTTTGTTTTTGAATTATTGCATCTATATCCAGCAAGGAGACCCACCAGCCTGAATTATGTCTTCTTATAATATATTTTTGTCTCACTTTGGTATTTGTGCCATATAACGTTTATCAAATGACTTTGCAAATGTATCCTTCCCTTAAAGTTTTGGCTTCATTTTCTTTATATCTCTCTCTCTCTCTTTCTCTCTCTCTCTCTTGATTATTGGACTTCTTTACTAAGCATGTGACAAGAAAGGATGCCTCATGGGAGTACAGAGAAGTGAAGGTTGAGATCACCCTGTGAGAAGGGCCCTGCCTTCCAGCCCAGGCCCCTCTATCAGGAAAACAGCCTCAATGTTGAGTACTGCTTATTGTTTTCTAGAAGATATACTTCCTGCTCAAGTGTCCTGGAGTTTGAAGAAGGACTTTCCTTAAAGTTTTGAAAAACTNAAAAGGAATGAATACTAGTCCTCTTGAAAACATGTGCTCTAATTTATCCGTGAGACCATATGTTTTAAGGTTTCCCTTTTTAATAGTTATTTGTTAACAGATTCAAACTCCTTACTCAATGATTTGTTTAGAGTTTCTACCTATTCATGACTAGGTCTTGGGAGTTATAATTTCTGTCTGTGTTTCTCTCTCTCTCTCTCTCTCTCTCTCTCCTTATATAGCATCTCACATAATCTAGGCTAGACTTGAACATATTACATGGCCAAGAATGACTTTGAACTTCTGATTCTCTTGCACATCTTCCACATGCTAGAATTACAGGTATGTCCCATAGCATCCAGCATTAGGCTATATATGTACATGAATTATTAATTTTTCACAAATTATCCATTTTGTTGATATATAATTGTCATAGTATTTCCTTATGATTTTTGTCTTTTATTATACCTATTATAATATAACTTTTGTTTTAGTTTTAAAAATTTACTTCTCTCTTTTCTCAATTATTTAATTAAAAATTTTAGCCATTTCCCCACACTGCCAGGTAGGCTGGCTCCTTGCTATCCCATGGCTGCCTGGCTTCTTTGGGACTTCCCTCCCCTGCACTGTCTCAGGGAAAAACAGACAGCAAGAGATAATCAAAATCAGGGCTGAAATTCATGAAATAGAAATGGAAAAAATTCAAAGAATCCATAATATGAAGAGTTGGCTCTTTGCAAAGATTAACAAGATTGACAAATCTTTAACCAAATTGAGTGTGTGTGTATGAGATCCAAATTTACAAAATTAGAGATGAAAAGTGAGACATTAGAATAGACACTGGAGACTTTCAGAAAGTCAGTAAACTGTTAAATCTAAGAGAAATGGATAAATTTCTAGATGCTTGTGACCTACCAAAGTTAAACAAAAATCAAATAAACCATTTAAACAGGTTCATAACAACTGATGAGATAGAAACAGTAATTTAAAATATCCCAACTAAAAAAGCCCAAACACCATTAANCAACTACCCAGGGCTAGTGAAGTCATGGATCTTGGAGGAGAACCTACAACCACCTCTCTGCTAAACCAGCGTAGTCCCTAACTACATTCTAAATATTTGTCCTTGCACCCACAGGTAAGTGCAGTCCTTGAGCCTCATCAAGGAAACTTCTCTTTGCCACCAATAAAAATGTAGAGTTGTGGACCCCAGTCCCAAAAGATACATCTACAACTCTGGCACCCAAGGCCCAGGGAGCTTGTGGAAGTGGGACTTCATATAGATTGCAAGAGCCAGAAGAACAGAGAGTTTGATGTGAGATTGTGTCTACTAGGAATTCAGAAGCCATATCCACAAAGTGTCACCAACACAACTACCTAAACATGAGCTGAACAAGGACAGTAACAGTCATGCTAATGTGGATAGGGGAAAGGCCACAAAGCTTCAACCCTACGTAAAGAACTACAGGCAACTAAGGATGCTGAGAGAGGGAGAAATAGTCTTCCCTAGGGAAGATCAATTGGCTATCTAACACCAAATAAATGGTCAGCCCTGAAAACATACATACAAGTAACATTATACAGACTAGCAGGTTACACTTATATATTTAGGAGAGAGAGAGAAAGAGAGAGAGAGAGAGACAGGAGGGAGAGAGAGAGAGAGAGAGAGAGAGAGAGAGAGAGAGAGAGAGAGAGAGAGAGAGAGGTATAAGCCTTGAGAACTATTCTTTTTGATGAACACAGATTCAAAAATTCTCAATAAGGTAATTCCATTTTTAACACCAACCATCCACCCATCTATCTATCTATCTATCTATCTATCTATCTATCTATCTATCTATCTATCTATCTATCTATCATCTATATATCTATCTACCTGAGTTTCTGCAGAAATAAGTTTCCATACAAGTCTTTTGAAAGGTTTTCATTATTATTTATCCATCTCTGTATTCCCTTCTCTATCCTCCCTCTCATCCCTTACTCCAATTTAACCTTTCCTGTTCCATTATTCCTCTTTAACCCTTATACAACTGCATTCTATCTCTCTTTTGTTAAGAGTCTGTTTACTGCTCCAGAGGCAGTGGGACTTGGGAGCCAATAAATGAGGCAGACTAAAGTCTCCTGCAATAGCTAACTTTATAGAGAGCATCAGACAATTTATGCTCTGAGGGCTAAGAGGAGTCACTTGAATAAAGTGTGTAATCACAAGGACAAGCTGTAAGTGGCAGACAAGCCATACATGGTAAAAACATGTTTTTCCATAGAGGCATATAAACAAATAAAATAGGCAGTTGTAATGAATAATCTGAAGTAAACTCACCTGGGAGGGGCATGAAAACATAAGCCAAGAACAATTCTGTGTTTTTGAAGAAACTGAGGTCACAAGACTCTTGTCTTGGTTTCTTGGACTTTTTGCACAAGTACTCAGAAATCTCCTCACATGAGATTCTTGTGTGTGTCTGATAAGAGCCCCATCCTAATGTCCCTTAATAATTTCATGACCTCTATGTGTATTACAAATGAACACATATATGAAGATTCAAAACTAACATCCACAAATGAGCAAAAAGATACAACATTTGTCTTCATAGGTTTGGGCAAATATACCACACTTTTATTATCCATTCATTATTTGATGGACATCTAGGCTGTTTCCATTTCTTGGGTATTGTGAATAGAACAGCAATGAGCATGGATGATCAGAGTAAAGTGGAGTTATCCTACAGCAGGGTGAAAATGCCTTACTGGATCCCACAGACTAACAAATAAAAGCCCAGTAACTGGAATGGGTCACCTCTTTTAGGGTTGTTGGCCAGTGAGGCCCCGTAGATGCTCCCCCGCCTCTAAACATGACAGGCTGTGGCAATTCTCTTGGTTACTCTCCAGAACTTGACCATAAGACCCTATTGCTTAAGGCATCACACACTTGAGTCACAGGTTATGGGGAAATCAAGCTGGTACTCATTTGGAAGCTCCATCCTTACTGGATAGTTTTCACAGTGCTGGAAGGTGTTATGCAGAGTATCAAGAGAGAAAGATAATTATCTATTTTATCCAGCTGTGAACCCTGCAAGCAACAGTAATAACCAGTCTGGAAAAGACATGCCCATTGGTACAGTGGTGACATAACTGTCATGGGAGTAATCACCTATTTTCTTATTGGATTTAAGGCCCAATCCACAAGTTGAAATCTATACCTGGACCATTATCAGGGCTAAGGACATATGACTAGATAGGTCATAGGCTCTAGGGNGAGAACCTACTACTATTATTTTGCTAAATTAAACTTGCTCCTAATGACACACAGATTAATGCATCTCTGAACCCTCATCAGAGATTTTATTTGCAGTAGATGTTGATTAACAGAGACCCACCACTGGTCAAGGTGCAGAAAATAAGAGACTGTGAAATGCTCGGTCCTAAATGGGACATGTATATCACATCCCCTCTTCCTAAAGCTCATTCCAAAGTGGAAGTGGGGATGGGAAGAATGTAAGGGCCAGAAGCAGTGGAAGAAGTGTCTTCTGGACACAGCACGGCAGCTGCACATATGAACTCAGTAGTTGTCACACCATGTGTAATATCTCTACAATCCCCAAACATACTAATTCCAACATGGATAGAGGAGTTAGGCATGAAACACCACCCCTAGCCATGGAGCTGTTGGCAGTTAATAGTTGCTAAGAGAGGTAAGTCAGTTAGTTGTTTTTAAGAATGTAGTTCTTGGTAATTTGACCATCCTCTGATGGATGCCCACATATCAAAGANTATTTGGGCAGTGCAAATTGGGTTTGGATTTAAAACAAAGAAGACACAAAGTTGGGTGGGTAGGGAAGTGGGAGTGGATATGGGATGAGCTGGAGGAGGGGAGNAATACAATCAAAATATGAAATTCTCAAAGAACTAATAAAAAATTTCTCAAGAAAATAGTTTCAAATTGAATTCAATAACACATAAAAGGATCACCCACCATGATCAAGTCAGTTTCATTCAGAGATGCAAGGATGGTTCACCATATGTAACTGAATAAGTATAATTTACCATATAAATAGGCAAAAGAATGAAAGAAACAACATGATCATCTTAAGTTAGTGAGACCTTGTCTCAAAATTAAAAGTAAAAAGAGGGAGACTGGAGAAATGACCTAGAAATTGAAAACGTTTGCTGTCCTGGTGGGAAAAAATGCAGAGACCCACAGCCAAACATTAGGCTGAGCTTGGGGAATCCTACTGAAGAGAGGGAGGAAGGATTATAGGAGCCAGAGGGGTCAAGNACATCAAAAGAAAACCCACAGAATCAACTAACCCAGACCCATAGGAGCTCACAGGAAGCCTGCATGGGACTGACCTAGGNACTCTGCATATATGTTACAGTTGTNTAGCTTGGTGTTCTTGTGAGACTCCTAATAGTGGGAGCAGGGACTGTCACTGACTCTTTTGCTGGCTTTTGGGACCCTACTCCTCATGCTGGGTTGTCTTACCCAGCCTTAATATGAGGGGGAGGTGCTTAGTCTTACTGCAATGTGATGTACTATATTTTGTCGATATCCATGGGGGGCCTGCCCTTTTCTGGAGAAAATGGAGAAGGAATGGAGGGGGGCAGAAAAGGCAGGAGAGGAACTGGGAGAATTAGGGAGGGGAAACTAATAACAGGATGTATAATAAAATATAAAATAAAATGTATAATAAAATAAATTAATATTAAAAAAACTCTTGCTGTTTTTCCAGAGGACCTGGGTTTGGTTCCCAGCACCTACACAGTGGCTCACAACCATNTATAACTCTAGTTCTAGTGGGTCAGACCGCTTTTATGACCTCCAAGGGCACTAGGCATACACATGGTACACAGATAGACAGGTGGCCATGTCAGAGAGGCAGCTTGAAATCCAAAGTGTCAGCCCACCAGGAGTAAACTCTCTGATGGGCCAATCTCAGTTAGGAAAGGCCCCAAGACCACAGACCCTGAAATGCCTTTTGCTTCTGCTGTGCCTTTACATGTTTGCTGCTGCTATCTTTCNCTGTTATCTGNCATGGTGTGAATGGCTGTGGGGAGATCCCCACTGCCTGTAATGTAGTGTGTTTATCTCATGGAAACACCTTGTTCTACTGGGCATTTTTGCTTGTGGATTACTATGAAGATGATTCCTTCGTAAGATGTACTGTCTAATTGATAATAACAATGACAGCTTATACAGAGTTTTGATGAATAAAAGTAAATACAAGGAAATGTTACACAGCTAGANCCTATGAGTTTCACTTAAGGACCTGCATAGATCATAGTTCAACTTATTGATTAAGAGAAATAATTGAGTTCCAGGAGCCAGACNNNCTCAAATTCCTTTAATCTTGATGCTGAAAGATGAAGTCACAAGCTTAGTCACAGGTTTTGGTGTGCACCATTAGCTAAAACAAAACTCCAAAATAGCTTCAAGTTAAATCAGATGTTTTGATAATAGCCTTAAGATGAGAAAATCTANCATTCATAAGGACACATAGCTGAGTTATAGATTCATGAGGTTAGGGTCAAAAATACAAAGCAGCCCAAGTATTATTAACTGACATACTTTCCTTGCTAAGTTTGGTTGGTGATCAAAGGTAATGNTTAATTCCTTGTGCCCATTTTTATCCTTAATCTCCTGATATAAGAAACTATTGATGAGTGAGTATGTACTCNAAAGATTTAAAGTAGAGATGACATTCTTTTTCTTATATAAAAGTTTAGGTTTGTGATTCATTGAAGATTTCTTATATGATTACCTTTCAAGGTAAGTAATAAAGTAATTGGCCCTTTCNTTGTAACTGCAAAACTGCAGACTGCCAGTAAAATACTTGACTGATAAAAATATCTTGCTTGNNTACATGGTTAATCTATAACAAGTTGCTTTGGTATGAATGTATGAGTTCTTGNGATAATTTGTTTTTCACCCATAATACATGTTTAATCATGTAAGGGATATGGAAAACATGNTTTTTTTACTGTTTNTTTTGTATTCATTGTANTCATTCACTTGAAAAACATTATAATTTTTATATTGCNTGAAAGATTTTGCTGTGGTACATAAGATGTAAGAAAAAGAATAAAGATAGAGTTAAAATGGGCTAGAAAGAAAACATTAAGACTAGAGTTAGAAGGAAAACATCAACAATGAGAGAAGGAAATCACTAGGAAAATAAAGAATAGAGAATGCNAAAAAAGAATAAAGAAAAGGTCTGAAGGAAACCATCAAGAGAGTGTGTGAGTGTCTTTTTCCCTAAACCCCTAAGATAGAAAAGTATTAGTATGTCAATGCTGTGGATTCCTTTCAAGCCCTGGGCTTTCTGGAGGCTGGTTCACCAGGCACCATTACAGGCAAAACACTCATACACATAAAAAATATTTACAA
>LZPO01035559.1:17693-41070 GCA_001675575.1 Neotoma lepida | reverse complement strand
ATAATGATCAAAAGAGTCTAATAAAGCAGTGGCTGCTACACTGGATGAAAAGTAAGACTCGGACACACACTTTAAGACATACAGTAGAAATAAAAAAAAAAACAAAGATGTGATAAAAATAGCAGTTAAATCTAATTATATTAATATTTACATTAAGTAATAATGATCAAAAGAGTCTAATAAAGCAGTGGCTGCTACACTGGATGAAAAGTAAGACTCGGACACACACTTTAAGACATACAGTAGAAATAAAAGAACAGAAAAAGATAAAATGCAAATACTAACCAAAGACAGCTGAAGTATCAATAGTCAAAAGACAAGTGAAATAGAAAAAGGGATATTTTATGATAAACAGTCAGTGGATTCAAAACACTTAAAGTAAAATCTGAGCAATGAATAGAGAAGTGTTGAAATCTGTAACTAAATCTTGAAGTTTAATCTCTGCTATCTAAGTAGTTATTAGAACAAAATATGGTTAAAACATACAATACTATCAAGTAGGTGTAATTATCCTTACAGACTACTATCCAGTGAGAACACAGTACACATTCTCTTCAAGTACACATGGAAGGTAGCAAGACAGATTATGTGCTGGACCACAAAACAACTCTCAAGAACTGAAAAATACAAATAGTACTGAAAATATTTTTGAACAAAGGAATTAAGCTAGATATCAATTTGTAAAGGCATCTGAAAAATCTGCTAGGACGTGGCATTAAGCAGCTCACTTTCAAATATCTTACGGATTAAACAGCATACTTTAAAATAGCAATAAGACACATCAAAGCAAGACATGCTATAGCATACACTATAGATATAGCTATAGCATATAGCATAGACATCGCAGTATCTATAAGGAAATTTCTGGATTTAAGTACTGTGGTAGTTTGAATGTAATAGGCCCCATAATCTCATAGGGAGTGGCAATATTAAGAGGTGTGGCTTTGTTGGAGTGGGTATGGCCTTGTTAGAGGAAGTATGCCACTTGGGGGCAGGCTTTGAGGTTTCTTATGCTCAGGATACTGCCCAGTGTCTCAGTTGATTTCCTGTTGCCTGCANGATGCAGGACTCTCAGCTACTCCTCCAGCACCACATCTGCCTGCACACTATCATGCTCCCCACCATGGTGATAATGGACTGAACTTCTTAAACTATAAGCGAGAACCCTCAATTAAATGTTTTACTTAACCGAGTTGTTGTGGTCATGGTGTCTCTTCACAGCAATAAAAACCCTAAGACAAACACACCTACAAAAAACGAAAAATCTAATTGACAAGATAAACTTTTATCTTATAAACTTAAAAGAGAGAAATGAAGATTAACATGGAAATGAAGCAATAAAAGCCAGGAAAATGAGCCTGAGTACTGACTTAGGCGCAGTGCCTGCCTCTGGTGGTCTGGACACTGGAAGGAGGTTCAAGCAGCAGGGAACTTTTAAGTAAGAGCATTGCAGAACTACGTTAGTTAGGGTTTTCACTGCTGTGAAGACACACCATGACCATGGCAGCTCCTACAAAGGAAAGTATTTAATTGGGGCTGGCTTACATGGTGGCATACAGGCAGACATGGTGCTCGAGAAGGAGTGGAGGGTACTAAGACTGGATCAGCAGGCAGCAGGAAGAGAGACACTNGGCTTGGCTTGAGCATCTGAAACTTCAGACCCCCACTGATGCACTTACTCCAACAAGGCCACACTTCCTAATAGTGCCACTCCCTGTGAGGATATGGGGGCATTTTCATTCAAATCACCATAAGAACATTAAATGAAATTCAGTTTTCAGTATGCATAAAGTTTACACTGGGTCATGCTCAGGCAGTGCTGTACCATTCGTGGCTGCATTCATATACAGATAGCAGAGCTGGCATATCACATGACCTGCAACATCTCCAACATTTGCTATTTCATTTTTGTATAAAAATTTGCTAACCCCTTGAGATACTTCGCCCTGATGAAAAACTTAACATGATTTAGAATCGCCTACAAAATACAGCTTTGGACATGCCTGTAAGGGCATTTCCAGAGTGGTTTAACTTAGGAGGAAAGACTCAAAGTGAGTGTTGACAGCACCATCTCATGGGCTGGGTACATGGACTGAGTAAAGATGGGGCAAAGAATGAGAGCTGAGCATCTGCATTCACCTTTCTCTGCTTCCTGACTGAAGGCACAGTACACCCAGCCCACTGCCATGACTTCTGCACCACAATGTATTCTACTGTCTCAAACCCTGAGCAAAGAAACCCTTCCTCTCAGAAGTTGTTTCTGTCATAGGAATGAGAAAATTAACTAACATTTTTCTGTTTCAGGAATGGGTTAAGTAACTTACTTTCAGTCTTTACAAAATATGGTTTTGAAATATCTTCTGAGCATTATTACTTTATATTTTATTTACTTCCTATATCTTTTTTAAAATGATGGGTGACATTTACTAAAAACAAACAAACAGACAAACCTTTAGAGCAGGGATGTGGCTCCACTGGAGGAGAGCTTGTTTACAAGACATTTGTAAGCATGAGAGAGGAGAGGAAGTAGGGCTCAGGAACAAAGCAAAACAAACCTGAGATCATGGGTGTCAGCTCTCAATCAGTTGCTAAGCCATGTGTCTTGAAAGGTGATGTTGACATTGTCACTAAGCTTAAGGAGTTGGTGGTTTCCAACTTGACAGCACCTCTAGCCAGTTACTGCTCTAATTTTCTTTTCTACTGCTGTCATAAACACCACAACCAAACACAACTTGAGGAGGAAAGGGTTTATTTCCACTTAGATTTTCATGTCTGTCCATCATTGAAGGAACTCAGGAGAGGAACGGAAACAGCAGGAACTTGAAGTAGAAAGCATGGAGGAATGGTGTTCGTTGGCTTCTTCAATGTCAGATTTCTGGTACAGCCTAGACCACCTGCCTAGGGATGGAGCTGTCCACAGTGGCTGGCCCCTCTCACATTAAGAATCAATCAAAACAAATCCTTACAGACATGGTCACAGGGAAGTCTGAGGCAATTCTTCAACTGATGTTCCCTCTTCCAGGTGACTCTGCATTGAGTCAAGGTGACAATAAAAACTACAGCTATCAAGAAGTACACTTTTAAGGACTGAAGGTATGGATTAGTGCAGAGAATATGCCTAACATGTAAGGGGTTCTAGGTTCTATCCACCAACACATTCAAACAAAACAGAATGTATGTTTTTAAAATTTAAGGCATACTTTAAAATAAAATAAATAAAATAAAATATTTTATTTAGAGAATTATTAGATGAACCCCAGGATACAGAATTTAAAGGAACAATTATAAACTTCAAAGACTCCAAGGAATTTAAAGAAGACAAAAAGCTCAAGAACTCCAAGAGAATGAACGTGTGAGCGATGTAGAGCAGAACACAGAGCAGAGGCTGACTGAAATGNTGAGGACAGCCCAGGGTCTGACAGCCAAGTTCCATGAAGAAGCAGAAATATTTAAGATAGCTTAAGATGAAAGAAAGATAGAATTAAAAATCTAAACAATCCAACAATACCAAAGGGAAGCCTTACAGAGAAATGGTCAAAGGACTCAAAGATGAAGCAGAAATTTAGACCACACAAGAAACGACTAAGAAAAATTAAAAAGCATAGGAAAGGAATATGCAGGAACTGTGTGGGATATGATGAAAAGACCAAATATTCCAATTTTTTTTTTTTTTTTTTTTTTTTTTTTTGGTTTTTCGAGATAGGGTTTCTCTGTGTAGCTTTGGCACCTTTTCTGGAACTCACTCGGTAGCCCAGGCTGGCCTCGAACTCACAGAGATCTGCCTGGCTCTGCCTCTCGAGTGCTGGGATTAAAGGCGTGCGCCACCACCGCCCAGCCAAATATTCCAATTTTATGCACAGCTGAGAGAGAATAATCCCAAGTTAATGACACAGACTAAATCTTCAACAAGACCATAGAAGAAAACTTCTCCAAAGTAGGAGAANACTCAGCCATTCAGGTACAAAAGTACAAAAAGCACCAAATAGACAAGAAATTCCCATGGCCTATCAGTTAAAGCACTAACTATACAGAGCAAAGAGCACTGAAAGCTGCAAGAGAAAAAACACAAATCACACATAAAGGAAAACTCACCCAAATAACAGCTGATCTCTCGATGGAAACACTGAAAGTCAAAATAACACGGAGCAGTGCACTCCAATTTCTAATAGACCATGGATGTCAACCTAGCCTACCGTACCCAGCAAAGCTATCTACCATAGTTGAAGAAAGAAAACCTCTCCATGGTACAAACAGGAGACTAACCCTAAGGAGAATACTGGAAGCAATACTTCAGACTGAAGAGAAGAATAAGCATAGCAAAGGGACTGTAGAAAGAAAACAAATGAAGCTGTAATTACTGAAACACAAAGCAGAACTAAACACAAAAAGAGAAAAAAAACTACTTGTCATCAACTCATACCTTTAAATAATATTAAGTATCAATTGCTTCAATTCTCAATTAAAAGAAACACATTGGCTGAATGCATTAAGAAAAATCTTCCTATAGTCTATAAAAATCTCATTTTAGCTTTGAAGATACACATCATCTTAAAATGCAAGGATGGAAAAAAGTACTGCAACCAAATAGGATGGGGAAACAAGCAGACCTTATTATCCTAACAGCTAACAAAATAGACTTCATACTAAACTAATCAGAAGAGATAAAGGGCACTTCATTATAATCAAGGGAACAATTAAACAAGAANACATCAATATGTGTCTTATCGTAAATATATGCACTAAACTCTGTTGTACTAAATTTCTAAAGAAGTGTACTGCTGGAATTAAAGACAGATTTAACATTAAACAATTGGTGGTATGTGATTTCAATACCCTACTTTCTCCAATTGACAGGTTATCTTAAAATTCAAACAAAGAAAAATCAAAATTAAATGTCCCACATCAAATGACCTAACATAACTCCAGAATATTCAANCCAAACATGAAAGAATGTACATTCTACTCTGCTGCCCATAGAAATATTCTAAAGTAGACTATATCCTGGGACACAAGACAAATCTTAAAAATTCATATCTCACCATAATGCAACCAACTTCAAAAATGATAGAAAACAAATCTCTAGTAAGTACACAAGCTAATGGAAATCTAACAACTAATTACTGAATGAGTCAAAGCACAAATCAAGAAAGAAAAAAAAAATCCTGGAACTAAATGACAACGAAAACACAGTACAACACAACCTCTGGGACACATTCAAAGCAGTTGTAAGAGGGAAATTTATAGCTTTAAGTACCTACATTTAAAAAAATCAGAAAGAAAACCAACAAATGACTTAATGATATAGCTCAAAATTTGGAAAGTCAAGAACAAACCAAGTCTAAACCTAGCAGATANCAATAAATACTAAAAACCAGAGCAGAAATTAATGAAATAAGAAACAATACAAAGAACCAACAAACCTAAGAGCAGGTTCTTTGAGAAGAAAAACAAGAATGACAGACCATTGGCCCAACTAACCGAAAGAAAGATGACCCAAATTAACAGTAAGGAATCATTATAAAAGACTTCAAAAAATTCAGAAAATGATAAGTGAATGGTTTAAAAAACCCTGTGCTCCATTAAGTTGGAAATGTAAGGGAAATGGACAAATTTCTACATTCAGTCAAACTATCAAAGCTAAACCAAGAAGAGATCAACAACATAAACAGGCCCATAAAAATGGGGATACTGAAATGATAATTTAAAAATCTTCTGATTTAAAAATGTCTAGGCCCAGATTTCTACAAGGCTTTTAAAGAAGATCGATAGTCAATCCTTTTTAAAGTATTCAAAAGCAGAAACAGAAGGGGCTATCCCAAATTTTTTTCATAAAGGAAGTATTACTCTGGTACCAAGTTTAGGTAAAGACACAACAACAACAAAGAACACNACAGGCCTGATGAACATAGNTTCAAAAATCCTCAATAAAATACTTCTAAAATGAATACAGACATATATCTAAAAGATTATCCACATGGCCAAGCTGGTATTATCATGGAGCTAAAGGGATGGTTCAACAAATGCAAGTCAATAAAATGTAATAAATCACACAAACAGATTTAGAGGAAAAAAAAATATGGTCATCTCAACAGATGCAGAAGCAGCCTTGGACAAAGTCCAATGGGAGCAGGACTGGAGGGAACAGATCTCAACACAATGGAGGCTGCCTATGACAAACACCCCCCAGCACCATCCTAACTTGAGAAAAACTTGAAGCAATCCTATAGAAAGTAGGAAGCAGACAACTGTCAGCTGTACCTACTCCTTCTCAAAATTGTGCTCAAAGCACTAGGTGGATCAATACAGCAAGAAAAGAAGATTAAACAAATACAAACAGTAAAATAAGTCAAGCTATCCCTATTTGTAGATTTGATATGATATTATACAGAAGAAATCCAAAAAGTCCACCAGAAAACTTCTAGAAATGATGAACAATTTCAGCAAAGTGGCAGGGTACAGAATTAACTTACAAATAACAATAAGCTTTTCTATATGCTAATAACAAACACATAAAGAAAGAGATAATGGACATATTCTCATTCACAATATCCCTAAAGAAAATAAAATATCTAGGAATAAACCTAACCAAGAAGGTGAAGGACCTATACAATAAAAATTTTAAATAAAGGGTGAGGGAAGAGGAAGAGAGATAGATAGGGGAAGACACTAGAAGACAGAATGTTTTAAAAATGACCATTCTACCAATAACTATTTACAGATTCAATGCAATCCCAATCAAATTCCCATCTCAGCCGGGCAGTGATGGTGCACACCTTTAATCCCAGCACTCCGGAGGCAGAGGCAGGTGGATCTATGTGAGTCCGAGGCCAGCCTGGGCTACCGAGTGAGTTCCAGGAAAGGTGCAAAGCTACACAGAGAAACCCTGTCTCGAAAAAACCAAAAAAAAAAAAATTCCCATCTCATTCTCACAGAAATAGGAAAAAACAACTCTAAAATTAATCCAGAACCATGAAAGATCCTAGACAGCTAAATCAATCCTCAGCCAAAGAACAGTTATTAGAAGGATGACTATTCCAGATTTCAAGACATATTACAGAGCCATACTCGTAAAAACAGTATGGTATTGGCATAGAAACTGACAGGTAAACCACTGAAACAAAATAGAAGACCCAAACATGAGTTCACGTAACTATAGGCATTTGATATTTGACAAAGATGCCAAAAATATACACTGGAGAAAAGGTAACATTTTTAGCAAATGGTGCTGGGGAAATGAGATGANTACATGCATTACAATGCTGTCATCTACTTCCTTATACAAAACTAACTCCAAAAGATAAATAACCTCAACATGAAAGAGAAACAACGAAACTGACAGAAGAAAACAAAGGCAGTACCGTACAGGATATAGGGGTAGGAAAGGACTTTCTGAATAGGACTTCATTAAGGTTAACAGTTGACAAGTAGGACCACATAAAACTAAAAAGCCTCTCTATAGCTAAAGAAACAATAAAACATATGAAGAGGAAATCCACAGAATGGGAGAGAACTTATGCCAGCCATATATCTGAAAGAGGACTAATACCAAGAGTATATAAAGAATTCAAAGCAAAGAGTTAAAAAATACAAATGCTCATTAAAGAAAATGGGCCAGGCTTCACCCTTACTGACTAGTGTTCATGATACTGGAAGGTATTCTGCACATCAGAGGAGGAAGTTAAACACCAACCCAGCTACAAACCCTTCCATCAAATGCTGACCTGTCTGTATGATGTGCTGGTGCAATAGTGGCACAAAAGCTGTGGGAGTAACCAACCATTATTTGCTTGGATTTAAGGCCCACTCTATGAGATGGAACCAATGCCTGACAGTGCTCAGGTGGTCAAGAACCTAAGACTTGATAGGCCATAGACCTAGGGAAAAACCAAATACTACTGTTATGCTAAAGCTTCCTAATGCTGTGACCCTTTAATACAGTTCCTCATGTTGTAGGGACTCCCAACCACCAAATTATTTTCATTGCTACAATACATCTGTAATTTTCTATTGTTATGAATAGTAATGTATATATCTGTGTTCTCTGATGGTCTTAGTTGACTTCTGTGAAAGGGTCATTTGACCCCAAAGGGATCAAAATCCACAGGTTGAGAACCACTCTGTTAAAGGAACACAGCAATAAAATGATTCCTAATGACATTCTGCTATGCTCATAGATCAGTGTTTTAATCAGCCACCATCAAAGAAGCTTCCCCCAGTGGTAGATGGGAATAAATACAGAGACCCAGAACTGTACAATGTGCTGAGAATGAAAGACCTTGGAACACTCAGTCCTAAAGGAGATGTCTCCACCAAATCCCTCCCCTCACAGCTCACGGAATTCTACAGAAGACAAGGAAAGACCGTAAGAGCCAGTGTGGAGGGAAAACAACAAGGAAACAAGGCCTTCTAGATACAACAGGACTGACGCACATGTGAACTTACAGAGACTGTAGCAGTAAGCACAGGCCTGCACAGGTCTAAGCCAGATGGAGTCCTAGTGCTGAGAGAAGTAGTGGACACAAGGCCCCATCAGTAACCCAGAAGCTATCTCCAGCTAACAAATTTCCAAAGGAAAAATGTGTTCTCTCCAACAGTCTCACAGAAGATAGAAACCACACTGAAGGGCAGGCCCCATGCCCAGCAGGAGATGGCCAACACAAAACTAAACCTGNTATTTTGGGAGGCTTTTTGTCTCAGAGTGTCTGGGCATTTTTCTACTTTACAGGTTTTGCTTATATATTATGGTTTCCAATTTTGTGTTTTTATGGGATTTCTGTATAAGGGAATGTGTGTGTCTCTCTGCATCCATATGTGTTTCTTGTGCTTTTTCTCTGGCCCCTTTATCCCCATGTTAGTTTGTTTATTTTGTCCTATTCTGGGTTGTTTGCTTTAGTTGTTGCCTCTGGTGATATATTGTGTACCCCAATAAAACTTATCTGGGGATCAGAGGACAGAGCTGGCCAGTAGATTAGACATAGAGGCCAGACAGTGATGGCACACACCCTTAGTCCTATCACTCAGGAGACAGAGATCCGTCTGGATCTCTGTGAGTTCAAGGCCACACTAGAAACAGAGTCAGTTGTGGTGGCACACACCTTTATTCCCAGTACTTGAGATCTCATGCCTTTGCTTGGGAACTACACCTTTAATCCCAGGAAGTGATATGGCAGGGCAGAGAAAGGTATGTAAGGCATGAAGAAACAGGAACTCACTCTCTTTCAGTGGGGGATTTCGTAAGGGTAAGAACTAGTGGCTTGCTCTCTGCCTCTCTGATCTTTCANCTTTCACCCTGATATCTGGCTCTGGGTTTTTTTGAATTAATAAGACTGTCTACCAATTTGTGTTACAGTTGCTCTTTTGTTTTCTGATGAGAGAGAGAAAGAAAGGGCGTGGATGGGGTGGGGGTAGGGAGGAGCTGGGGGGAGCTGGGGGAGGAGAAACTGTGATCAGAATATATTGTATGAATAGAACTATTTTCAATTAAAACAAGAACANTGAAAATGAGCAAAGAGTTCTCAATAAAAGAAGAAACTGGCTAAGAAATACCACACAAATGTTCACCATTCTGATCAATTAGTTAAATGGAAAACTAAACAAATTTGAGATTTAATTTCACCCCAGTNGGAATGACTACAATCAAGAGAAAGAGTGACAACAAATTCTGGGGGTGATGTGAGGTAAGGAGAATCCTCACTCACTGCTGGTGGGAGTGCCAAGTGGTGCAGCTATCTCGAAAGTCAAAGTGGAGAACTCTCAAAAAGCTAAACATAAATCTACCATATGATTCAGCTACACCACTCCTTGGCATCTGCCCAAAGGACCTGACATCCTACTCCACAGAGAGTTTCTCAGCCATGTTCATTGCCCCTCTATTCANATGTCGTCTAGGAAATGGAAACTAAAGTGTCCTTCAACTGACAGAGGGATCAAGAGGGATCGTCCAAATGTGGTGCACATACACTATGGAATTCTATTCACCTGTGAAGAATGAAATCAAAAAGTGTGCACATAAGTAGATGGAACTAGAGAATACTACATTGCCAGAGGTAATCTGTGAAGAGAAACCCTGTGTTCTCACTCATCTGTGGTTCCTAACTCCAAATCTTCAGATCTGAGGACATACCCTTTAGTATTGGAAGAAACCAGGGAAGTGAAAACTGACCATGGCAGGATTACAGAGTGTTGGAGGAACAGCAGGATACAAGTAATATGACAGGAGAAATGGTGAAATGGGTATAGGGAAGCAGGAGCAAAGACATCAATAGAGAAGCAGAGGGAAGAAGTGGGGAAACCAGTACCAAGGATGTCTGAAAAAGCCATAAGGAAATATTATTTCTTGCTTACCTAAAATTACATACTATACATACAAGTGTGTGTATATACAGACGTACTTTTAATGAACTTATGCCACTGGGGGGTAATAATGCTTTCCCCAATAGGGCACATATACTAATAAATACCTCAATACCAGGCATGATAATCTCCCCTTTTGAGTTGTTGTTCAGGGTAGACTAAGAGTTTCCCAAACAATATATGCTATTGCTGTTGCTATTGGTTGCCTCCTAGAGTTTGAAAGTAAGTTCCTATTGCTGAAGACACCATGCACTCTGGACACAGGACTCTAGGATTTCAAGGCCAGCCTGATCTACATAGCAAGTTCTAGACCAGCATGTATTTGAGTCTCTGTCTCTGTCTGCCTCTCTGTCTCTTAGATCCTAGCACCCATATCTGGCAGCTCACAGCCACCTACAAATCCATCTCCAAGAGATGTGATCTCTCTTCTGGCCTCTTGGAGACACACACACACACACACACACACAAAAATAAAGCTTTAAAAGTCACGAGGGCCCACACTCATGAATGGATTAGTACTCTCCTAAAAGACTGTCCCTTTGTCCATTATAACCACTGATGTATAAGCATTCCTGCCAGCTTCCTTTGTGTTTTGTATTTATCCTACCTCTAATTATTTGTTTGTTTCTTATTTGCTTTTTAAAAATTTATCACTTTCTTTGTTATGTTTTACTATTTATTGTTCTAAAGGATTAACATTTAGATTATTCAGGTAAAGTTGCCAAAATTCAAGACTACAGATGAGGTGAATTAACAGAAAATTATTTTCTCATAGCTCTGGAGGATAGGAAGCAAACTAGCAGCAGGCACGGCTTAGCCAGAGGCCTCTCTTTGGCCTGTAGTTGGCCACCTTCTTGCTGTATCCGTTATGATTATTTTCTCTGCACCTATCTCTCTGATGTCTCTTCTATGGATAAAGACATTGGATGATACCCTAGCCCACTGGCCTTAAACCTTAATTACTCACCTTAAGGGTTCTGCCTCCAAATGTGGTCATATTGGTGGCCAGAAGTTCCACACATGAATTTTGTGGAGAAAAAAGACACAATTCAGTCCATAGCATATGCATTTCTATTTTTCTGCTGAATATCCTTAAACCCTTATTACTCATAACACTATTTTCCTTAACAACTGGGGCTGACCCAGTTTCTACTTGTGATTTTTCTCCATTTTCTCATTCTCCTGTTTGTTTTGAAGCATCTCAAGAATCCATCCTTGCTTGCCCACAAATACTTTTCTATTCAAAGCGTCCTCTTCCCAGGGCATGAAGTCCTGGAGGTTCCTCCAACTTTGGCAGCAGTCTTCTTTTCTTAACACTTAGTGCCTGCTTTCCTGATCTCACTTTGTCCGCCTTACAGTTCTCAATGGATTCTCACAGCTTCAGGTCCATCAAGTATTCTTATTTTGATTCCAGTTATAAAATTTAACACAAACTGGCATACACACACACACACACACACACACACACACACACACACACACACACACAAAGTTTCTCTAATTTCCATAGATTTGGCACATGAGGAGAGATTTACTCTGTGTACTCAATTGACTATCTTAAAGACTGTACACTTTGTGTATTAGTTAACTGTTCTGAGTGGAGACTTCCGATTAGAACTTCAACTTGAAAGTTCAAGTTACGTTTGAGTCACTAGAGTCCAGAAAGGCACATATATTCATGCAATTGAAAATTGCAATTATAATGGATTAAATGCCAAGGCTTATTTCTGAAGTTAGCAGGTATAAAACTCCTCTATGTAAAAACAGTGCCAAAGAAGCAATTCTATGTCAACTTGATCACCAAGCAAGTGCCTAGGAATAGCAGATGTAAGCCGCCCTACAAAAACCATGCCAATAGAAGACAAACTACCCAACAATATTATGCCAAGGGAAGGCACAGATGGCTGGAGAGCAGCAGTTATAGGTCTTTTTATAGCATTATCAGATGGTACATTTGACATTCCAACTGGCCTTGTGCCAATGGCCAAGGTAGTTAGAGATGCCAACATGAGAATGCTCAGAAGGCACACTCGTGTTCATGCCATCCATGATGGGGCCAGAGAAGCAATCTTGGTGGCTTTTATGCCACAATGAGTATAGCAAAACAATGATCTTTTATGCCACAATAATAATTGCTTTGGAGAGGCTACCTGAATTTTCAAACCGAGAACAATGTTCTAAAGACAAGAAATTAGAAGCAGCATTTTGTGACCAAGGCAATAGACTTTCAAGCCACACAGACTCTACCTAGAGAAATAACAGGCAGGGAAGCATCTAGAGCTGCTGCAGTAAATGAAGATGTATATTTTAAGAGTGACCTCAAGCTTCCACAAAGTTTTAAGTACAGCTCAAAGGTTACTTTCTCTTAACTATTTGAGAAAAAGTTGCCAACCTACTTGAGAGTACATTCCCTACAAAACAACAAAACCTCAAAACAATGAAACTAGCACTGATAATTTGCACCCACGTAACTGCAAAGTTTCAACTCTTTTCCGCTGTTCACTACACCCAACAGACCAACTTTTGATGCATTTAGTGATGATCTTTAGTCTCCTTTGGTCTTCTCCCTTATGTGAGCACCCCATTTTTGAAGAGTAAGGCTACTTGTAAGAATGACCCTCAATTTGGGATTCAGGTTTTACCTTTTTGGCAGGAAAGTCGCAGACAGGATGTTGCTTGTTATACCAAGTGGCAAACTATTTGCATTTGTTTCATTTTTTTATTATCATAATTATTATATTATTAGTTTGGCATTTGTAGTCCAGACCTGTCTCAAACTTGCTGTATTGCCAAGGATGACCTGATTCTCTTGCCTCTACCTNCCAAGTTCTAGGATAACAGGAATGTGCCACCATACCCAGCTATTTGTTGTTGTTAATGAGTTATGACTGTTAGATTTACATAGTGTTTGTCAATTTTCTCCATGGCAGTTACTCTTGTTCCCTTTGTAAGTACTATTCACCTTTTATAATATTGTGAAAAATACTCTGAGAATCTTTAAAGAGCGTGTTTCTGTAGAACCTTTCACTGGTCATAGAATCCATTAGCATCTTTTGCCTTATTCAGCTATAACCACGATGTTTGCCAAACTGTGACTTCCTAATTCAGGTGTTACTTTTACAGTTGAATTTATTTCCTTATTTACATGTGTACCAGTATGGATTAATGGTTACCCCATACATTCTGATATACTGTGGTTCTTATCAAAATTATTTGAGATATTTCCTAATTTTTTTTGTGATTTCTTCTGAAGATGAGATTTTTTAAACACCTATTTAATTTGCAAATACTTGTGAACTTCAGCGGTACAGAATATTATTGATTTCTCACTTAATTCCTTTGGTTTAGTGTATCATTTTTGAGAACGTTTTGTGCCTTACCATACGGCCCTATATATATAAAATAAATGTATATGATAAATATATAATAAATGACATACATTTGAAAATAATGTAAATTCTGCAGTTGCTGGAAAATAATGTTGGACTCTGTAGCTTCCAAAACATTCAAAGTTGATTCACATATTTTAAATATTCATAAATCTTTGCCTACTTTCTCTATGAATGACTACATCTATCTTTTTACAGTTTCTCAATTTTTGTTTCAAGTATTTGAAGCTCAGTTATCTTGTANACAATTGCTTATTGTTGTGTCTTTTTTTTAACTAAACTTTTATCATTATATATATATATCTATTGGAGAAATGTTTCTATAATTTTTGAAACTATAGACTTCTGAATTCAAACTTTGTGATTTTTTCCTAAATGTTTGATATTCTAA
Source organism: Neotoma lepida (assembly GCA_001675575.1). Classification (NCBI taxonomy): domain Eukaryota; kingdom Metazoa; phylum Chordata; class Mammalia; order Rodentia; family Cricetidae; genus Neotoma; species Neotoma lepida. Next base: position 26,937 of record LZPO01035559.1, on the reverse strand, counting down.
ATCTGTATTTCTCTTTCTGATGAAAATACCCATCCAGACATTTTGTTTATCTTTTCTTGAAACCCTTGTGGCTGCAGTGAAACTGTTATCTCTAGTAATTAATACCTTGTTTTCACAATGACTTTGCAGTAGTCTTTTTCTATTATCATTTTATATGTTTTTACTTTTAATTTATTTGTGTTGCAATAATAAATTATATTCTGAATACAAGTAAAGAATTATACATTGAACATAACTACAACTTGCTTTGGGTCCAGTCTGATAACCTCTGACCNTTAAAAAGAACTAATGTTTACTTTTTAACTGGAAGGTATAATCTTTTTGAATTCAATTTAATGCATATCTTTGGGCTTAAAAATTAAAATCTTGCTACTTATTTTATTTTATCCTTTCTGTTTTTAAATAGAATATTTTAAAATTTTTCAATTTTCTTTATTGACTTTTGAAAGCTACATACTCAGAAGAAAACCCTCTATTTGCTATAATATGCAATTTTAACTTGTTACAATATGCCTAGGACCGTAGCATTCCAGCAAAGAGGTACCAACCATCTACCAGTATAATTCCATCTGCCATTCCTATGTTAACATCATTGATTTCATTTTTACATGTAATAAACACAATGTTAATGACATAAATTTTACTTTAAATCCACATACTTTTTAAAAGAATGTGGATCTGTAAAAGCTAACCACACACAAATTGACACATAAAACCTATATATATTTGCTGGGTACCATGTTGATATACTAATATATGTATATATTTTATAATGTTTAAATGAGGATAAACATATACACCTCAAACATTTAAACTTCCATGTGTTAGCTATGCTTTGAAGAAAAGTAAGATAAAGAAAAAAGACTATTAATTCACATACTTTTCATTGCCAAGGTTTTGGTGTATATCCAAGTTCTGGTTTAAACTTGTTACTCAAACCTTCACTTATTTTTCTCGTAGTGTTGACATGTTGTTGATGCATTCTGTCACCTTTGATTTATTTCAAGTTATCTTTATTTTATTCTCACCTATGGATATTTTCACTGGATATATTTTGTGTTTAGAGCTTTAATTTTTTCAAGACATTAAGATACCCCATTATCTCTTGGCATGTAGTTTCTGTTTGAGGGCAACTGTAATTCACATCGGTTATAGGTATTTTTGAGCAGTTATTTTTAAGTTCTATGTAAAGACTTTTCTATGTGGGTGTGCTGTGTTACTAGGACATGCCTGGAAAGTGCTTTCTGGTATTTGAGTTCACTAGGATCTTTGAATCTGAAGGCCATGCTTTCATGAAACTTCTACCAAGGACATGACTCCAATTCTGCAAGTCATTCAGATTGTTCATTTTGTTGTTTGTTTTATTTTGTTGTTTTTGAGATTGGATGGTTTCTGTTAAACTGTTTTTAAGTTAATTTACCTTTTCTAAATCAAACCAATTTTTTCCTACTGGGTAAGTATTTTCTATAATTTTTNAAAAATTTTTGACTTTTGAATTCAAACTTTTTTAACTTTCCAAATTTGTATTTTTTAATTATAGCTCCTGTCTACCCCCTTTTGTCAAACATAGATTCTCTCATACAATGGGATCTGAATACAGTTTCCCCTCCTGCTATTCCCAGCAGTCCCTCCCACCTGCTCTCCTACCTGCATTCACTCTCTTTCTGTCTCTCATTAGAGAAGGACAGGCTTCTAAGAGCTAACAACAAAACATAACAAAATAAAATAATAAGATAAAACAAATATCATATCAAAGTTGGACAAGCTAAGCCAAGAGAAAAATAAAAAAGCCCCAAGAGCAGGCACAAGAATCAAAGACCCACTCATTCACACATTTGAGAGTCCCATAAAAGTACTAAGCTGCAAGCTATAGTATCTATGCAGAGGATGTGGTGCAGACCCACGTAGGCCCTGATGAGCTTCACTCTGTTGTGTTAGAGGGCCTTGTTCTTCCACNGTCTGCTGTCTCCTCTTCTGCAGATAGCTTTTATTTATAATAAGAATCCCATCCAAACATTTTGCTCATCATTTCTTTAAAATCTTGAGGCTGCAGTGAAACCATTGTAGCTGTTACAGTGTTACTGCAGTTGGCTTTACTGTGATTATAAATCTAAACAAAGACAACCCACCAGGATTCATGTGAAATAAAACAAAAAATCAGGAGAAAAGGAGCATGGGGGGTGCACTACAAATTGGAGGACACATACATTCCAACAGATATGCAAAACCCAACAAAAAAACAGAAAAACACGAGACAGCATTCCACTGAGACCCCCTCCTAAGCTGACAACTTCTCAACAATGGAGAACAAAAGTGGTTAGACAGCTGAAGTGCCAGACAAAGATGCCAGAGCCCTATACACTGAAGAGTATCAATGACCAGAGAGAGGACTCAAAGGAACAGATAGGGAAGCAATTTGAAACCTAAAGAAGAAAGTTATGAAATTAATTGAGGACCTAGACAAGAAAATTACTAAAGATGAAAGAATCAGTAACTTGGGAGAAAAATTTTAAAACATCAGGGAAAAATCCCATAAAGAAATTCAGACACTGAAAAAGAACCAGACAGAAATTCTGGAAATGAATCAACCAACCAATCAACCAAACAAAACACCAACAAAACATAACATAGCAGAAAGCATCATCAACCTTCAAGACCATGCAGAAAGAAGTCATATTGTTTGCAGGAAAATGGATATATGTCAACTGAATTATGCCAATCTCAGAAAGACAAATTATGTTTTCTCTCATTTGTGGTTCTGAGATTTTTATATATACATAAAGTCTTGTATGTATATATGATATGAAAGTAGAAATAAAATTGTAGAGAAAAAAAAGTGGAAAAGGGATGAGAAAAGGGCTCAGTATGCAGCATACACATGTAGGGAAACTTCAAAAAAAAATAACTACAAAAAAGACGTCAGTCATACCTAAAGTGATCAATGCAATTCTCTCAAAGCTTCAATGATATGTCTGTGAAAAACCAGAAAAACACATCATAAAGTTCATATGCAATCCCAAAGAATCTCAGATATATAAAGCAACCCAATTCCAAAACCAACTATAAGTCCACTACAAAGAAAGCCACATGATCCTGGCACAAAGACAAAACTATGGAACAATGCAAGAAAAAAGAAGTCCATAAAAAGTATTCGTCCATCTATAGTCAAATATTTTCTGACAAGAATCTCAAGAACAGCTTCCTGACGCTCGCTCCCTAGTCGCTTCAAGAACCCTAGTCCACGGTTCCACTACCACTGCAGTACCCTGAACGTTTTTCTGTACTCATGGATTATTTATAATTTGGTTTTTTAAAATGCCTTGTTGTGGTTTCTGCTGGTTTTTAGTTCTGGTATTTTACTTTTTACTGATTATTTNTTTATATATCAGCATATTCACTCTTTGTTAAGAAGAATGCTGGACCATCAAAANGACTTAACAAACTTTTTGTAGTGGTTTCAAATGCTACTATTACTGTAGATGAATTCAAGTACACAAATCAATCTATTTTCTAAGACCTTGTGGTTAAGAGAACAGACTATGAAACAAGACTGTCTTAAATGATTCTAAACTATCAAGTAGGGACGTTTTAAAAAACATACAAATTTCAAAAGTGTCTGAAGCCCAGAATTACTAATCTTACACACACACACACACACACACACACACACACCTTAAAGTTAAATAACTGTACAAAGATTTGAAATGTAATAGGAAAAACATACTAGAAACTGTAGTTAATAAATTATTACAGTATGCCAGACACTTCAAATATGTTAACTTATTTCATACTTTGGCAATTTATGCATTGTTATCATTTTACAAACAATAAAATGTAGGCACACAGTGTTAGGTAAACTATACAAAACCCACATAGCCAATAGCTGAGTTTGGAACTGAATAAATGGTCCTGAATATTGTTTTTAAAAAGTCAATATGAGGGCATCGGTGTGAGGAGATGGACCTGAAATGACCTGCCTCTTCTACTCTATCTAGCCCTTTACCCTGGAAGCTGGCTTTTTCCCTCTTCTTCTCCACACTGCAGCCTCAGGTCTCCCTCTAAATGAGGTGTGGGGAAACTATGGAATGCAGCCAAATGTTACTAAGTTTTTTTTGTTTTTTTTGTTTTTTTCTTCCTAGTTTAAAGCACTGGGTGGGGGGGGCAATCACAGGGTTTTTTTATGTGATACTTGAACGTTTTATTATATTCAAATGGTTGTAAATGAAGTTTTACTGGAGCACACCCATACTTGTACACTGTGGCAGCTGCCTTCACTCTGTGATGGCAGTGTTAACTAGCTGTATAAATAAGGCTTGCAAAGTGAAATATTTACTACCTAGTCCTTTCCAGAAAAGGCTTGCAGACTCCTGATCAAAATTATGATTGTATCTCTCTTCTGATTCAAACTCTCCGTCAGGTTCTTGCAGCTTTAAAGATAAAGTCTAACCCTTAGCTCACACTTGGGCCTCTCTAGTCTCAGTCACCTGGTTTCCAGCCACATTACCTTTCTTGTCATGTCTTGTACCTTGACCTGTTCACCACCGCCAGATGCTAACGTGGAAGGCATTATTTCCAGGTTAGCTGATCCTATTTGTTGGTGTTCTTGCTGTGAGACAGTCTCATGTAGCCCAGACCGGCCTCAAAACTGCTTTGTAACCACGGATGACCTTGACCTTGACCTTGACTTCTGGTCCTCTTGCCTCCACCTCACAAGTGGTGGGATTACAGGAGTGTGCCACCACACCTTGTTTATGAGTTGTGGAGATCAAACTCAAGACAAACACTTTACCAACTGAGCCATGTCCCCAGCCAGAGAGACTTCTGTTTTGCAGTCTCTTTGGTATTATTTTTAATCTTTAAGGAAGAGATGGCTTAAAGATAATAAATTCTTTGCAAGTAGAGATAATCCTGCTTATTTTATAAACTTTCATTTTTCAAAAGAGGTAGTATTTCTTAGAATATAGGCTATGAACCTCTGGCCAGATGAAATTTAAACACTAAGAATTAATCTATATGAAAACATGATAAATTCTTTTAGATAATTTCAACATCAACTCTCAAATATACACAGTACCTTCATAATCTTAAACAGAGCTCTGAGGCCTCAACACTCTGTATTTTGAGATCCCTTAAAATAGACCTTGGCTAAAGGCGCCGTCTTAGACGAGGAGAGAAGACGTGCGCTCCGAAGAATGTCTGTACTTTTCCAGACTGATTCTAGCCCTCCTCTCCTCTGTCTTAACCCATCAGTAGAAAATCTCTTGGATTAAGGAGATTTGAAGGAACACAAAGATTTTTTTCTAAATTCGTACTGAGTTAAACAGATAAAATGCTGAAACAAATACAAAACTAGTTGAGAAGGTGGTTTTGATAATTATATTTAATAATTAATAAGGGAATAAACTGCAGGATATAATATTCTGAGAAAAATTTTGCCCAGCAAAAACATTACAATTCTAATTAGTTGCCCCTCCCCCAAATGGAACTCTCAGCATAAAACAAGAAATATGGGCCAAGCCTGGTGGCCAAGCCTTTAATCCCAGCACTCAGATAGTCTGCAGAGTGAGTTCCAGGCCAGCCAGGGCTACACACTGAGACCCTGTTGAAGGAGGAGGAAGAGAAGGAGTGGGAAGTAGTGGGGGATGGGAGAGGAAGGGAGCAAGGGAGACACTGGAATAATAAACAGCAGAGGTGAGAAGACAGACAGGAAGAAAGGTCAGTCAGGTGGAAATTAAAGCTCTGACATGGTGCTGTCTGCAGCACAGACTGTCAATATACTGACATGCCTGCCCAAGTAGACAGCAAAATTAAGATGGAAAATACAATGTTTATCCTTTTGAAAGCAATTACTATTTTTTCATGATTAATGTTTGTACAATTGATTTGGGAATATGAAATTTAAATTTTGTCATCTGTAATTTAGAATTTTAATACCAAATTCAATTGAAACACAATAACNTAAGGAAATAGTAACACTTAAGACAGTATCTTCATGGTACAAAATAACAGTAAAAACCTTTGTCTTCCCGTTTCTTTGATAACAAGGAATTGCCACTTTGCTCATCTGACCTCACTGGGGTGAAAGTTCTCCTAAGACAGGAACCAAGGTGCGGGGGATATGGGAGGGAGATCGGAGGGTTTGGAGGGAGGAAAAGGAAGAGAGAAGTATAATTATGTTACAATCTCAAAAACAAATAAACAGGAACTTGACAGTGGGCACAGGGTCTGTAAGAAGCTGGGCAATGTGACGTCACCACTGGGCAAGTGACAAATAGCAGATCAAGAATGTGGTGGACTCACCACCTGTAGATTCACTTTTCTCTCTAGTTATGCCAAAACACAAAGCATTCATAATTTCCTACTTCTNACTGAAAGCTGAGGGTCCAACAGTATGTCCAGATCTCTGGGACACATTTCCTCCTGTTGCCTGCCTTCTGTAGCTGCAAACTTGCTCAAAGCATGGATTAGAAAAACATTTAAACTTAATAGATGGAAAGGTGCCAATCTTGCACATCAAGGTTCATGGGGAGAAAAGTTCAAGAATTATAAATGCTTTGAAAACATAAAAGATCCTTTGGCTCTGGCAAGGAAAATGTCACCAAGTCAAAAGATACTAGATAGCTATTGACCAGCTTTGTGAAGGCAGTGCTGCAAGCCACGGTGGAATAATGCCTTCCCTCCATGTGTCTAAGGCTACAAGTGACACTAATCCCTTTTAATGGTCACAAAAGCTGACAACTTACTTAGCCTTAGAACTGAAGGCACAAAAATCATCTCTGGGAATGACTTACCATAAACAGGTCACGAGCACCAATGTCAACAGCTAAGAGAAAGGCCTTTTCAAATCTCTGGTACCTGTGACAAAGTGGGAAACAAGTTAGTTGTGAACAAAGCTATATAAAGGAGAAAAGTGGTTTGTTTTATGTATTTATTTGGTTTTATATGCATTCTTCTGATGGGGAAAATACTTTCCAAAAGAAAGGGTGTGGCCCACTAGGATTTTCTGACATATGACATGTTCTTACACTGGGGAGGAGCTGAGCACAGAGGCCTGGGAGGTCATGAATGTGACTTCTGGACGACTGGAAGTCAAAGGAGACATCGCCAAATGTGAGGAGATGAAAACAGACATGAATTCCTCATAATTTTCACTTCATTTGGTTTTTTAAGAGAAACTTGTGGGGATATAAATAATATAGCAGGATAAGAGTAATTGACACATTATATAATGGCACTTCTGTGTTTCTTAGATAAAAGTTAAGAAACCAAATCTCACATTATTAAAAATGTCACATTTGTAAGTCTTAAAAAAATATTCTCAGCTAACTTGAAAGAACAAAATAAATTATTTCTAATTTTTAAAAAGATATTACTTTGTGCTTTTTTCAATGATCATATTTCTTTTTAGAATTTTCTATTTTGTTGTTGTTTTTGTTTTTCAAGACAGGGTTTCTCTGTGTAGCCCTAGCCATCCTGGAATTCCCTCTGTAGACCAGGTTGGCCTTGAATTCAGCCTGCCTCTGCCTCCTGAATGCTGGGATTTAAAGGTGTATGCCACCACCACCGGGCTAGAATTTTCTTTACAAAAGTTTTATTGTTGGCTAAGACATATAAGAACAAACTTGATTTTAAGTGAAGTGTCTCTACATAAAGTTTAAGAGCTCAGGAGAAAAGCACATTGCAAACACTTCAAAGAGATTTTGGGCACACGAATTTGTCTTTGTTTTGTTTGAATGCAGAGACTCATATTGATAGAACTCATCTGTTTTCCTGATCCTCAAAAGAGCTTGGAGACTGCTCACCATTGTGTTTTATATTGTAAAATCCAGTAGTAAGAATGACAGACATTTTAAATTAGAAAATAAGTACTAAAGACTGATAGTATACATTCCATTTGCAAGGTAACTAACTTAATATTACACAGGAGCTGCTAGGTTCTGGAACATGTTCCATACTAGGCTTGACGCCTTCTGATGGCCATCCTGTCCCCCACCCTCCACTTCTTACTAGTAATTCACGTATTTGCCCAAATCTCTCCTAGCTATAGGTCCTGTGGCAATTTTGTTTGTTTTTGTGGAAAAGGAATTTATTATACCAGGAAGCATGCTGTACCATTATGTATGCAAGGAGAATAGAAAGCACTGGTGTAGGAGGGTGTTATAAAACCAGCAAGTAGCAAGTTAGAGTGCTTGTTCATGCCTTTGCCACTCTGTTTCGCACTGTCCACTATGCAGCAGTGCTGACTCCCCTGTAACATTGCAGCAGTAGTAGCCATCCACTTCAAATGATTTCAAGTCTGACTGTACGAGCTACACCTAACCCTATAAACTGACCCTCCTGAAATCGTCTGCCTTGGTTCTTCCCTTTCCTTCACTCTTTGTTTCCCATTTTTGTAGCCTGACTTTTATCTATCTCCTTTAGAAATTGGTATTCTATAGTCTTTAATTTCTATATCTACTCCAGTTTCAATAATCATATCACTGACTCACAAATTTATATCTCTAAGATCCACTTCTCTGCTGATAGCCAAATTCTTTATTTCTAGGTACCTCAAAGTTAACATGTCTAACATGTACACTGTAATATCATTTTGGCAGACATACTTAGGACACATTGAAATTAGAGAAAGCAACAAAACAAATGTCATTATGAAACCCATTCCTTTGAACAATGGATATACACTAAAAAATCAAACCCAAAGGAGTCCTTATTCTAACAGAGACACTTGCACATCCATGTTTACTGCAGCTCTCTTCAGTAACAGCAAGGAAATGCAGTCAGCGTAGATGACCATCAGCCGGTGGATAGTGAAAATGTGGTAATACAGAGTGGACTTTATTCATCTATGAATAAAAATTAAATTTATAGGAAAAAGGATGGAACCGGAAAACATATTAAGTGAGGCAACCCAAGTCCATAAAGACAAGAACTGCATGTTATCTCTCATATGTGAAGTCTGGCATGGAATTATTGTTTACTGTGTGCATGTGTATATATATGTATATATATATGTATATATATATATGGTATATATGTAAATGCAGGTACCAGTGCCCATGTGTACACTTAGAGCTAGGGGAGTATATTAGGCATCCTCCTCCTCCTCCTTTGTCTCTCTCCACCTTAGTTCATTGAGACAGGGTCTCTCACCAAATCTGGAGTCCACCATTTTGGCTAGGCAGGTGGCCAACAAGATCTAGTGATTTGCTTACCTCTGCTGTGTCTTTCTTCACTCTGCCCCCCC
>LZPO01035558.1:4485-19971 GCA_001675575.1 Neotoma lepida | reverse complement strand
GATGGCTCCAGGGTACCTCCTACAGCAGCAAACTTTCTGAGATGGACTCCTTTTGAGAACTGTTCTGATCCTGTCACTTAATAGGGTAGATTGCTAAAATGAATTTGGAAAAATGCTTTAGATCCTTCAAATTTTGAATATTTTAAAAAATACTTGCTNTTTTTAAATGTTCTTTATTGCTCTACATTATGTAAAATCATTTCCCTAAATATCAAAGAATATGCTTTGTGGTAAATAATATCAACNAAACTTTGGTTTTTGTCATACAGTTCTACATAGACATGCAATATAAATCACTAAAAATCTTTGTAAAATACAGGATGTAACCATTTTCTTAAAATTTAGATTGCCAGACAAGTTCTTTTTATTATATAATCAGTTACCTCAAGCTAAAGAACAGCATCCTAATAATTTTTGTAACTTTTCATTTATTTATTTATTTATTTATTTATTTATTTATTTATTTATTTGAGAGTTTGTGTGTGTGTGTAGTGTGTATGAACAAAATAAATTTATTATACACATTGTGACTTTAAATCCAAATTTTGTGGCTTTAAAGCTCTTCTTTTTCTATTTTAGTGTTTTGGTTTTGATTTTGTAGTTAAGCTCAGGTCATTACACACAACCAAACCTACATCTGTATAAATATGCTACTTTAAAAGTTTTTCTGAGACTGGGGGTATGGAATAGTAGTTAAGTGTATATACTGTTCTTTCAGCTGACCCTTTTCAATGATCAGAACCCACATTAAAAGGTTCACAACCACCTTTAGGTTCAGATTCAGAGACGTTTGACCCCTCTGGCCTCTGTGGGCACTTGCACTCATGTTAGCTTACCCTAAGCACACACACACACACACACACACACACACACACACACACACAAACACACACACACACATCATTAGAAATAGTAAAAATCAATTTAAAAAAGGTAAAAATTCTTTCCATTTTAAAATCATTGACTTTCTGCAATACCTTATGTGTTTCTCGGCTGTATCACTTCAACTCAATTCAGTGACTATCTTTTCATGTGCATAGTACTAAGAAGTNGCATTGCACCACAAAGAAACACTGTTTGAAGAAAAATAAAAACTTTGAATGATAGAATATTGACCACATATAATTTGCAAAATTCACAATNAACACACTAAATAGTAAACTGCTANGCTTCTTTATGCCATAATTGTGTTTTCATTATGAATCTTAGCAGAGCTTTTTATATAAACAACCAGTAATCAGTTGAAAACATGACAAAAAGAAAATTTGAAAAAATAAGAAATAAATAAAACTTAGAAGTTATATGTAATCCCTGTCACACTGTCTNCTATTTTTAGGATCCTGAAGTAAACTTACTGAAATGGAACAATAAGATAAAATGTCATGTTTCTTTCCCTTGGACATTTTAAACAGCAGGAGGTATCCAGAGACTGTCAAGAGGCTTTGCAGCTGCTGAATATCAAAAAAGTTTAGGATTATAATTTAAGGAGAATTTGGTTTATCAAAACTTATCCCAAAACTTCTGAAGCTACTTACTTTNTTTCCTGTACACATCCGAATTCAGTACCTCTCTTAGTTCCCTGGATTTTTTTATTTGTCTGGCAAATATTGTAATTCTGAATAAGGTCTATCTCTATGTCAGAAGCATATCTGTGAGTTCTCATCATAGCCACTTCCACCATGCAGCAGTAGACCTAAGGGGATTGTCAGGTACTCAAAAGAAAATAGCATTGTCTTTATTAACTGAATAACTACATGAATAAATTAACTACATAGTCATTTATTTTGCTTAAATGCAACTTAGCAATTACTATGAAAGTTTTGGACATCTCATCAATTAATGCATGGAAAATATAAAAAGAGCAATATGTAGTCTGTTGGTCATTTAGGATTTTGGTAATGTAAACTTACCTAATGTTAAATACAGGGAGGAATAGTCTCTAAAAGATAGTTTATTCTAGAATTTTAGAATTAATTCTTGTAACACTTATTTGCAACTGATACTAATCATATTAGTTTTTGTGAACTTACTTCCTCTGTAAAATGATGGAATTGGTTTGATTGATGAGTAGAATCCCTTCCTGACAGATAAATCAGCTTTACATGCAATAAAATGCATTTAACATNCATTAGTAAGATCCATTTTTACTTAGAATTAATAGGATAGCATCAGGATTCTACTTACCTTAGNAGAACTAATAATACAGAAATATATTTGTGCATTATCTTTAGGAAAATGTAAACTGTAATTTTATTCTATGCAGAACAATTATTTTTTCATAATGTTCATGTTTTGAAAATTAAAACCAATGTACATCAATACTCCAAAAATATATCTATAATAAATAAAAATATGAAGGGTGTATATTAAAGTTTACANAAACTTCTGCTTAGAAAATTTGGGTTTCTTCTTAAATAGATTATTTTTATGCTAGAAATCATGGCATTCATTACATAAATTGAATTTCATATAGAAGTGGAAAATTTATAATGCTGGTGGAAATTTACTTTACAGGGTGAACTTCAATGAATAATTACTTTAACGTGCATTTAGTAATTTGATTATATTTTAATAACATTGTTCTTCTGATTGGAAGTTAAAAACATTCACAGACATACAAATTATCAGGAAGAGAAAATGTAAATGTACAGTCATCTTTAGAGGTACACATTTGATCAATATTGCTCATTACTAGCTATAATGAGAAAACTCAACAAAACAATCCTGGCAACATTGGCATGAAAGAAATTAATTCATGTGATGTTTTGTGCCTTCTTCCACGAGGAACGGTTCCTGACGGTGAGACATTCCATTTGTTGGATTCTAATACAAGAGCTGAAAATAAACCAACTGTGGCTGCAATTGTTTATGCTGGGCTTTCCAACAACATTCTAGATACTAGTTGAATGAAATTAATGATTAACACAATTACAAACTAAATATCTTGTTCAACCCCCCCCCACCACCATAGATTCACCCAATGACAATAGTTGCTGCCTTTCAAATATACTAGAACTGGAAAGGGCTTATCAAATAGCAAATATAAATCAGGTAATTTGAAGACTCTCTGTATCTAGGAGTCATTTCTCATTCTTTCTCTAATTTTATATTGATGCTACCTTCTGTATTTCTAACATATCTTATTTTGTTGTTTTTATATGTGTATGCAACCATTTCCCACGTGTATGGGTACATATGTGTTTGCAGATGAACATACACATGTTCATGTGTGCACACTAGTGAAGGCCTTAAGATGCTGTCTGGAGCCGGGCGGTGGTGGCGCACACCTTTAATCCCAGCACTCGGGAGGCAGAGGCAGGCGGATTTCTGTGAGCTCAAGGCCAGCCTGGGCTACCNAGTGAGTTCCAGGAAAGGCGCCAAAGCTACACAGAGAAACCTTGTCTCGAAAAAAAGATGCTATCTGGAATCTTCTTTATTCCCTTTCTGCCTTATCCACTGAGACAGATGCAAAGCTCACTAGTAAGACTCATCTAGCCATCCCTACTGCTCCTCCGGCAATCCCATCTCTGCCTTCTAAGCACCTGAATTGCAAATGGGTTACCATGCCCATCAAGATTTTGCATGGATGCTGAGAATCTGAATTAGAGTCTCCAGGCTTTCACACCAACTGCTCTATCCACTGAATCCTAGTCATTTTTTAACTGCTAGAAAGCCCTGATGGTTGGAAGTTGCAGTCTAACATGGCCTGGCAGGTCTCTGAGTTTGACAAAATGGATGACTCCCTCCCCCTGGTTGAATGTGCCCTGTTTTCTACCTAACCTTATTTGGAGACTGTCTCTAAGCCCAGATGCCTGATTTANCTCTAGTGTGACCCTGGATGCAGTTTCCTGCAGAAGCTTCCCCGCTGCTGCCCATATGGTAATTAGACATTGTCTTAGGAACATTAAAATAGGTCTGTGTTTCCACAGATGATAATACTTGTAATAGGTGCTTTATGATAGGAGGGTGCTGTTTAATGAAAATTAGGTGATTCCCCAGCTACCGTCCTCAATCCTATATATCCCCTATACTCTGGAATAAAGCTGAGCTGATTCACTGGAGTTAATCTCAGAGTACTATCTGTCGTACTCACAGGCTAGACTGGCCATGTTTGCCACTTCTGCCCCTTTTGCCCCCATTGCCTGGTGGCCAATGGACCATGGGGGAGTAGGGGACCCATATTTAACATAATTTTATTGAATATTTGCACCCCAATCTCATTCATTTCTCAGTTTTCCATATCTGCCCTCCATCCTTGTAACCTCTCCCCAAAATAAAATAAAATGAAATGAAATAAAATATCTCGCTGACCCCTTTGGTCAATGACCTGTTCCTCTGTCCACCGTAGCCTTCTGTGCATGTACCATTCCATTTCTCCATCTTTCCCGTATCTCCATCACATATTCATTTACCATGGTGGCACTGGAAGTTGCAGTGTGTCACAGAGTATACCCTTTTGCCCAAACAGCTTTACTAGGAAATGTTCATTGCAATGACTTATTAGTCTATTTCAGGGCCTCTGGCTTCTGCTACACCATCAGTACTGGAACCTCGTCAAGACCCTCAGATATCCTGCTGTTGCCCTGAGTCATGGAAATCCTGNAGCTGTGCATCTGCAAGAGTGGCCCCTTTATGGACTCCAGCAGCTCATAAACGGGGTAGATGTTGGGGTAGACCTACTCAAAGTCCTGGATTTGGACCTGGGAAGTAGCTGAGTGGGTCAGTCGGTCAACTCTCCNACACCACCAGGGCCAGCTCTCCTGCACTGCCCCAGCAAGAGCCAGAGCCTGCTTTTCCATGCTTACAGCATCAGGGTCAGCTCTCTTGCTCCCTTGTCACCAGGGCCAGCTCTCCCTCACTGTCTTATAACGTTAAGATGCATTTTTGCTCTCATCTTCTCACAGTGGAGTTTCCAGCAACTATGTGATATGTGATTTTATGATGGACTGAATTAGAAAGGAGATAGGAAATCCCTGCTGCCCTCCATCAATGCAGATGCTAAAAAGATTTACAAAATATAAAATAATTCCACTCTTTTCATTGATTATGTTAATGTACNGCAAGGTATGCTTCACACAACTGGAAGAGAAACATAACTGTCAACCCAACTACAAATCCTGCAAACTACAATGGTGATGTATCTACATGATTTGCAGGTGTAGTAGTGGCACAAACATTGTAGGAGTAACCACTACTATCTGATTGGAATTAAGGTCTTCTCCATGAGTTGGAACTCTGACACTGCTTTGGTAGGCAAAAACCTGAGACGAGGTAGGCCATAGATCAAGGGGGAAACCAAATACTACTGTTCTGAAANAGCAGGTTCTCAATCTTTAGGTCATGTCCCCTTTGGGGGTGACATATCAGATATTCTGCATATCAGATATTTACATTATGATTTACAACAGTAGCAAAATTACAGTTATGAGGTTGCAATGAAATAATTTTACAGTTGAAGGCCACCCCAACATAAGGAACTGTATTAGAAGGTCACAGAGTTAGAAAGGTTTAGAATTACCTTACTAAAAGAACATAGCAAAAAAATGACTCCTAACAATATTCTGCTGTATCCATAGATCAGTGTCCCCCTCATTCATCATTAAAGCAGCTTCCTCCTACAGTAGATAGTCACAAATACAGAAACCCACAACTGGACAATGTGTAGACAGTGAGACCTTGGAACATTAAGTCCTAAATGAGATGCCTACATAAAACTGAGCCCTCAGGGTTTAGGGAGATATACAGAATAGGAAGAAGAAAGATTACAAGAACCAGATGGGATGGATGACAACAAGCAAACAGTGTCTTCTAGGCACAAGGGGACTGAAGTGCATACGAACTCACAGACACTATGGCAGCATTCATAGGGCCTGTACTGGTCCAAGCCAGATGAGGTCACAGCACTGAGGAGTAAGTGGACACAAGCTCCCATCCCTGACTGAGCTACCTCCAACTGACAACTTTTTTGCAAAGGAAAAATTTGTTTTCTCCAGTGGAATCTCGTTGGGTATACAAACCACACTGAAGAGCAGGCCTCATATCCAACAGTAGATGGCTAACTCAAAATAAACTCAATGACATTTTTGGAGATTTTATGTCTCACATTGCTTTGCTTTGGCATTTTTTACCATACAGATCTTCTCTTGTATATCATGTTTTCTGATTTGAGGAGGAAGTTGGTTTTTGTTTTTGTTTAATTTATTTATTTATTTTACATCCTGACTGAAGTTCCCCCCTACTACATTTTTAAGGAAAAAAAATGTATTAGGAACTTCTGTTCATTAGTAAAAACAAATGTTCTCTGTTACAAGTATGTAAAATNTAACTATACATGTAAAAATAACTATATAAGCTTGATTACCATCATGGAGATGATGATTGGTAATTTGAGAAGTAAATGAGTTTTCTTGATTATATGCATTGTTTTTACATTTTTCTCCACTAATTTTACCTTTAGTTACATTTTCATTAAATACATACTATATACAAAGCAGTTTTCTCAACAATCCCCATATCTAAAATAAACCACAAATTATAGGAAATGTCCAACTTACAAGCCCTAAGGCTTGGCAAGAAACATCTTCAGAAGTTGTGTTTCAGAAGTATTTCAGAAGTTCAGAACTTGTGAAACCAATTAACTAGTCAACTAAAGATTGAGAGAAGCTAATGACAATAGCCTGGCCAACCAGAGGATCTGTGTGTATTATGCCTCAAGTAATTTTTTCTCTTTTGGGAAAATAAATTATTTTTGTTTTCCCAACAATCTTCAGTAAGTCATGAGAGCTTTCATGTATAATACTTAATTCTAGCTATAGGAGCATTGCCCTGTCATATCAATAGAAGAAAAACCTCATTCAGTTCCAGAATTAACTTCACTCTATTTTTTTCTTTCATTGTTTCTCCTACTTTTTGTTATATTTCTCTCGTTATTTACTTCTATGTTTCTAAAGTATTTGTGTCAGATACAGCTTACTAGCAAAATGATGTTAGAAGACAAAGACATGATCATTCACTGCTTACTTTCTTACCTTCAGTAAGACTAAAGATGGGAATCCCACAATATGAGTAGAGCAAAGGTTAATTCTGTGAAGCTATTCTATAGCTATTGCAGCGTGGAGATGGAGTTATATAAGCAATCAGATTCCTTAATTTTCACATGTAATTTTAATAAATCCTAATAGACTGTTGGAGCTAAAATATATCAGATGAAATGAAAAATAACTTTGAAACATGATAGGGCCCTTTCTTTTCCCTACTCTCACATAAGTAAAGATGTGATTCATGATTCCAATTAAAAAGTGGCAGTCAATTAATTATATTGATACTCAGAGTATTTGCATATTAATGTTTAGATTATTAGCTGCTTTATAAGTAGCTTAATTTTAAAAAGCTGAAGCCAAAAGTGTGAAGAATAAAAACTTCGAAGTTTGGAGTTTTTCTGTGGGTTCTGAAAAAATGGAAGTATTTTACAGAAAAGTCATGTGATCTTACTGGCTNATTTTCAATTTTTTTAAATGTTATTTTTTTTCCAAACTGTAGTTATTATTCAATTATGGTTGGCTGCATATATTAAAGTATAAATTTTCTCATTAAAAATATTAAACTAAAAATTTGACTTTTGACAAATTCTCACTGTGCAATGGAAAATAAAAGGGGGGATATAAATGGAGAAACACAAGGAATAAATTATTAAAGACTTACTAGGTGTCTCTCCATGTTCCCAGCATTGCTACTTATTTTCCATCCTGTGACTGTAAATAATCTGTGAGACATGTATTTTCTGAACTATAAGGTTTGTGGTAACAATATTAAATACTGGATTGATTCAATTGTACACTTGTTATATCTTGTCATTCAAATTGTTCTTTTAAGGATATGGTACTTAAATTGAACAGATTTACCCTTTNACTTCCTACAACCATTTGTTCCTCTCTTCAACATGTATACATTACAATGTAAATAACACATTTTATTGGAAGAAACTATGTATTGAAGTCATACATACAAGTTGTTAAAATATTATTTCATGATGGAGTGTAAAAGATTAATTCAAATGTTTCAAAAATTAAATCACATAGAGTCATATATCACCTCTGTATTAAACTTATGTCAATGCATTGGCTGTTGTTTCTGATACTATTACTCTCCTGCAGCAGAAAGGGTCATGACTATCACTCGTTATGAACACCTGTGCTTAGGTACTATCAGTTGTGCATGGACAGAAGACATGAACTGGTTCTGTCTGAGGGAAACATAGAATCAAAGGATGCCCTAGGCTTGATTGATTGAATGATTAAAGTATGTATGTATTAAATTATGAATGTATTAAAGTATGTAGGCAGGCAAGATATAATGAATAAATTGGCTTTAAAACTCATATCACTTAATGCACATTGAAGACAAGAAAAAAATCGCATGGCTACAAGGATGCATACCATATAGATGAACATGTGATTTTTTTTAAGGAAANAATAAGCAGTTGTACATTATTTGTAACCTTACACTAGAAAAAATACTGAGGAAAAATTATATGGAAAATACGTTAAATGGAAAACTAAGAAGTATTTCTATAGCTGTTTTATTAGAACAAAAGCAATGTGGTGTAAATGCATTTTGTTAGAGTGAAGATGGTGAAGTCCTGACAATGAGACAGTTACAGTGATGGGAAGATAGTTTTGTTGGAGAAGGTTTGTCAGTAAAACACTCTCTACAGAAGCAAAAAGGAGAAAGAATCCCATCAACATTGTAATTGACACAAGGCAAAACAAATTATAGATAGAAAGATTTAACTGAGGAAAATATTTAGTACATGTGACACTTGCAATATGGCATTTCAATTGAAGCAGAAACCAAAGGATGTCCAGCGCATCACTTCTTCACTTAGAGCGAGAGTTTTAGCCAGTTCAATAAGACAAGACAATGGGATTGGAGATGAGAACATTTCAAACAGTGTATAAAATCCACTGCTACATTCTTATATCCACATGCTCCAAAATAATGCAAAAGGAGGGTCTTGTAAGTGTGGATTGTAATATATTGCATGCAAAATTCCATAGGTTTCTATGAATTATGAGTCAAAAACAAAATCTGATACAAAAGTGATATTCAGAGTTAAAAAGTTTATAGAAAATGTCTGAAAAAATTGTGAAATATTCAATTTGATAGTCAGAAAGAATGTTTTATTGAAGATCATAAAACATAATGAATAAGCAAAAAACTATACAAATGTTTAGTTATGAGAAGAATAAATATTGTAAAGCTGTCAGTTCCATTCAAATAACCAANACACACTGTTATTTTTTGAAAATGTTCGAAAAGATTTGATGCTGCCTGAATTGCAATTTTTAAAAATTATAAATAGCAAAACAATTTGTGAAGACAGGCAGAGAAGTTTTCTTTGAACAAAGAAATATTTATACTTGGTCTGCAACTTATGTTCATATCTTAAGAAAATTAGGCTAATTAAAATAGTATGAGATTTTATCACAATTAACAAACAGGTAGAACATACTAGAATATCCACAGTGTCACAAAGATACAACAAATACAAAGAAAGAAAAATCTAGAGTGTGGTAAAAGCAATATTTTAGGTTATCACGAATTTTTGAAAATGGTTAAATACATGTAAAATAGAAAACAATATTAAACATCACAATATTAGAGGAATCAAATATATAAATAGTTTTCAAGTCTAGGAGCAAATTGGTAATGAGTGTATTGGCTCTAGTATGAAATAAAAATTGAAAAAATAACCTTAAACTCATTGTCAATGAAATACTCAAATCATAAAGGCAAATGATATCTTTATAGGATATATAAGTAGTTAATATTACTCAATAAAAGAAATATAAAATAGCAAATTAGGAAAATTAATAAAGTTGTAAATTTCACAGAAAATGTTTTAAGTATTTTATAGATTTGTAAATATACGTTTATGAACTTCCTACAACTGGGTAAACATTCTACAAAATGTTTCCATAGGGGTATTCATTAATGACTGAATCTCACTTGCAAATAAATGACAATGTTATGACTAAATGATGTACACTTGCAGCATCACAACCATATGCATGGTCCAACATTCACTGAAACAATGATATCCAACACTTAACCTTATTCCATCATTGCATATGCTAAAGGATTCTATCCATGAGTTTAAAAATGGAATGGATCTCAATTTGTCTATATACTCAAAGGCTGACATATATATGTCAGAATTATACACAAAATACAGTTCCCTTACAAAATATGAAAATTAAACATGGAAAATAATATTTTAAAATTTATGTGTGTGTGTGTGTGTGTGCGCAAATTACATTTACAGTTTCATTTCTTACACATCTGGCTGAGAAAAGCATGTGCAGAGGAGAAATAACATCTGGGTATGGAGCAGGATTTGATGGAACTGGCATAATGAAGCCTTAACAGAAAATATACAGTTATTTTTCTACATGCAAGTTATCTATGATCAAGTGATTCTCTCACCACTTAATTCTTCAGGTGAATGCTGTGTCTTTCTGTATGCTGTGAATATGTGCTTTGACTGGTTGATAAATAAAGCTGCAGTGGCCTATGGCAAGGCAGCTTAGAGACAGGCAGAAATCCACGCAGATAGACAGAAAGAGAAAGGAGAGGCAGAGAGATGCCGCTAGCCACCGCCAGGAGAAGCANGATGTA
Source organism: Neotoma lepida (assembly GCA_001675575.1). Taxonomy (NCBI): domain Eukaryota; kingdom Metazoa; phylum Chordata; class Mammalia; order Rodentia; family Cricetidae; genus Neotoma; species Neotoma lepida. The sequence continues at coordinate 9,294 of LZPO01035558.1, read as the reverse complement.
AAGTACTGGTAAGCCACAGGTGAGAACAGTCCTTAATACATGACACGTGCTCATCTATGTTTCAAGGGAATATATAAGTAAATTTTAAGCATGNAAAAAGAATAAGCAAAAATCATGGAAGATTAGCCTGTATCTGTCATTTTTTTGACTGTCTCTTTCATAAGTTAGATTTTATCTCTGTGCTCTCAGCCTTTTCAGGTTCCAGTCAAGATTGGGGGAAAAAAAGTGGGTGCATGGGGTTGGGAGGTAGCCCCCAGGTAAGAGCATTGGTGGCATACTGAAGACATTGGGGACAATGGGTCAGCATTCTCCTTGTTAAGAAAAGATGTACAGATGTAGCAAGAAAACAACAAAACCTACGCTTTTAGATTGAAAATGTACTTATAGTTGTCAGCATACATTCTCCTTAAGAAATAAATGTGAAGATATATAATTAATACAAATCTCTCTCCTCCCTTTCTTTTCCTCTCTTCCTCCCTTCCTCTCCCCTCCTCCATGCACATAGAAGTAATAACCACCTAAGAAGATACGATGAGATTTTAAGTGGCAGAACTTGATGTATAGATATCATTTTGTTCTCTTTCTCAATGCTTGATGTCATTATCAAAATATTAAACAAATAAATCAGAAGTCATTGAAAAGGAATTGACATTCAGTTTAAGAAAGAAAAAGTAAGAGTAACNTGCCACATCTCATTAGGCCAGAAAGTAAAGAAGATATGAACATGTAACAAGGGGATACTCTGAGCCATTCTTAAAGGGCTTCTTCTTAGATAAATAGAGGCAAATGTGGCTATAAAATGAAAATTGAACAATCAGTTAACATGCAATGAATAAAATATAGATTTAGGAGTCCAGACTAAAGTAAATAAGTCAGCATATGAATAAATTGGGGGCAAGAAAAAAAAACTTTTCCTCAGAATAAAACATCAACTAAATCATTTATAAGAAAGGATGGAGCTTGAATGCTATCATCTAGCCACTTTCACTGCCTTGTGTGACTCAGAGAAAATTCATGAATTGGTGCAGAAACTGGTGGGTGGGATATGATGAGAAGAAACTGGCATTGCATTTGAAAACAATGATAGGATTTAATTTACAATATCTCTCCACACAGAAATTATCAAGTCAATGAAATATGAAATAGCCTGTAGTCTCAACCAGTTATCAAAGTCACAACAAATACAATGTAAAAAAAAAAAGTAAAGCAAATTGAAGAATAAAGACAGGGTATCTTGCCTCATCCAAGATCCTGAAACACAGGAAGAAATACAAACATTAGAGACAACTGATAATGAATTGAGTGGTGATATATGATTTTCTGCTTTCAATTGTTACTTTGTAGTTAAGTAGGAAAATGTGTNCCTCTCACTGACAGGAATGTTGGGGAATTGCTCCTGAATATGAGATACAAGGTTGATGGAGAGAATATGATAAAATGCTAACATTCAGGTGTATGAATGAGAGATAATATGGAACTTTATGAGCTCTTCGCATTATTTTCGAAACTTCTCTGTGCATAATGTCATTTTAAAATGACCAATGATGTATTATTTAAATATAGAAGAATTAGTGAACATACAAGTTAGAGGAAATAAAATGTGTGAGCATAATAAAAATAATTGAGATGGTCCCTATAATGAGATGAATCAATATTTACTGTGATTATGTAAAGGCCTAAAAGACAGAAGAATACAGGATCTGGTAAAATTCTACCCTTATTTTAGCTACTTTTCTCATTACTATGGTGAAATGCCTCTCAAAAACAAAGAAGAATTTATTTTGGCTTGTGGTTTAAGAAAGGGTACAATCCAAAATGACAGTGAAGGCATCGTGAAAAGAGTATGAGGTGTCTGGTAACACCGATCCAAGACAGGAAGCAGAGCCTGGTCAGCAAGTGGAGCTGGGCTATCAATCCCATGGCCCTCCTCATTCAGCAAGGCTCCGCATTCTAAAGANTACACAACCTTCCAAAATAGCGTCCCAGTGAGGACCCAACTGTTCAACACTTAAGCTAATGGGGAAAACTTTATATAACCATGACATTTTATGTCTGATCCCATAATCTCATGGTGATCACATAATTTGAATCCATTTATTCCAATCTGAAAAATCTTTAATAGTCCCAACACTACTCAAAAGTCCAAAGCCTCCATTGCAGATGAATAGATCCAAGGAAACATTGTCTCCAAGACATAATGGGAATGATGCACATATGAACTTACAGAAACTGTGATAGGATTCACAAGGTCTGNACAAGTTTAAGCCAGACAGGGTCCCAGCATTGAGGAGAGGAATTGGATATGATCTCCAATCCCTAAGCAAGAAACTGTTTCTAATTGTCAACTGCTTCCAANNGAAAAATTAGTTTTCTCCAATGTTGTCTCATTGGGTACATAAACCCCACTTAGGTGTAGGCCCTATGCCCAGCTGTAGACGGTCAACACAAAACTGACTCAATGGTGTTTTTGTAGATATTTTTGTGTCATATTGCTTTGTCTGGGCAATTTATATATAACTGTTCTTTTACTTTTATATTATGATTTCCAATTTTGTGGGTTTTGAGGGTTTCTCTCTTTCTCTCTCTNTGTGTGTGTGTTTCTTGTTACTTTTTTTTAATTCACTAATTTCCTGCTTACTTTTATTTGCCTGTTTGTTTTCTAAAGAGAAAGAGAAAGACATGGAGTTAGATAGTTGGAGAGGTGAGGGGAATCAGAAGAAAAATGAGGGAAGGAAACTGAGCAGAATATATTAAAACCCAAAATTCAAATCCCAGGTCTGTTTTGAGATTCCTGGGCAAGCTCTTAAACATGAGCCCTTGTAAAATAAATATGTTGCACAATACCAAGAAATAATGGGATGGAATAAACATTTCAATGGGAGTTGAGCAAGATAGCAAGGAAAAACCAAGTAGAGGAAGGAATACTTTCTAGAGTTCTTTTCAAAGCTCATAGTGCAAACGTCTGGATTCCAAAGACGTAGAAAAGTCTTTCCCATTCACCCTGCCATCTATGACACATTCAGTTTCATGCTGATTTGACTCTATTTTGCATACAGCTTTCCTTAGTGGACATCCCATTATAGTTTTGGAACCCCTGACACCTGTAGATTTAAACTACGATTTATGCTTCACTATCCAAGCTTCATTGAGGTTCTTCAGGGCCTTCTTTCTGGGACCCCAACCCTGCCACACGTTTCCTGGCCTCAGTGGCTTTTGAAACCTTGGAACAACTGCTTGAGATCCTTTCACTCTTGATCTCCAGTGCCTATGAAACCAGGACCATGTGTCTAGCATTGCCAAGTTCTGTTGGCTCCAGATGTGTCATGGACCTCTTGAACAACAGCTGCATTGGCCCCTTTGTACTAAGCTTGATGAAAATACTCCCTAAGCCATCTTCTTGAGCAGAGTACCCTGCCAGGTTTCTTGCTTCAGGCTCCCTTCTATCAAATGAGTTTGTATTTTCGGAAGCTGGAGTGTTTCTGCAGTTGAGGGCTTCTCTGACAGGAACCATTCCCACTGTCCTAGAGTCTAGAAAGATGTTACTCTCTAATTCTGCTCATTTCTTTAACAATCAGAGTTGCTTTCTCACCACTCACTCTTTCTGCAACCTAAAGCTTGCCTTAGCTCTAGTCATCATCACCANCTGGATACTGCATATCTTTCACACATTGTTGCTCTCTCAATGAGGGCAGTAACTATCACACANTTTAAATGCTAATTTATATTTAAATTCCCTCCACTAAACAAATAGGCCCATGTTCTTAAATTCAACATCACTTAAGTTCTCAGGACATGGACATAATGGAGCCAGATCGTCTCCCATGTTACATGAATGGCCTATAGCCCAGTCTCTGACAGACTCCTCACTTCCCTCTGAAACCTCATGAGCTGAGTCTTCTGTCACAATTTCCATGCCATTCCAGACACCAAACAGAATGGCCAAGCAAGCTCTGCTTACAGCATTGTAGGGCTTCTACAGTCTGTGGCTCCCAACTTTTCCACATTCCCCCTTCAAAACACTCCTGGAGGCCACACTCCTGATTTATCACAGCAGTGGCTGACATCTCCCCAAGACCACTTTTAGATCTTTGTTATTTTTCTTGTTGCTATGTGTAAATAGATGTTTTTTTTCCTGTCCCGATCACGTGTTCCCAAATACCCTGAAGCCTCTTCCCAAATTACCACACAGAGGCTTATATTAATTATAAATGCTTGACTGATAGCTCAGGGCTGTTACTAACTAGTTTTTACAACTTAAATTAACTCATTTCCATTAATCTATGTCTTGCCACATGGCTGGATGCTTTGGCCCTCCTCTGGCATGTCTTGTCTCCTGGGGGTGGCTAGCATCCCCCCTGACTCTGCCCTTCCTCGTCCCATCATTCTCAGCTTGGCTTTCCCACCTAACTTTAACCTGATCACCTATTTGCCAGGCAGCTTGTTTATTAAACCAATCACAGCGATGTATATTCACACAGTGTAAAGGAATATTCCACAACAGCTATGGCAGAATACTTGATAAAGATCATTTCAGCTCTTAGTTTAAGAAGGGAAATACTTCATGACAGCAGAAAGGCATGGCATAAGAGTGTGAGACAGCTGGTCAAATTGCATCTTCAGTCAGGAAGGGGAGCACAGGCAGGAAATGACATCTGGCCGTAAAACCTTAGGCCCTCCTCTGGTAGGCTTCACTTTCTCCCGTGAGGCTCAACTTCCCAAAGGTGTAATAACTTTATAAAGCAGTGCCATAAGCTGAAGAGCAAGTGACTAAACATGTAAAGTAACGGAAGACAGTTCACACTCTACAAC
>LZPO01035557.1:37783-47896 GCA_001675575.1 Neotoma lepida | reverse complement strand
ATGAGATTAATATAGAAAAGAAATACAAATAGGCACAGCCATCATGATTAGGCAAGGAATGAGTGTCCACAAGAGCTGTTACAGAAAAAGCAAGCCTTTGGACAGAGGTTTGCATGCATTCCTGTGAGAATCCGCTTTATTGTCTCAGTTGCGGGTTGATGAGTCCTTGCCAGCACTAATCTATGTCCTTGTCTGACTGAGAGCATGCTGACCTGGCTCATTACGTCTATTAAGCCCTCCTTCTTGGAGCGTTCTGGGTAATAACCAGTGTGTGTGATCCTGGCAACACAGTGCAACACTATGTCCTAAATATGCACTTTGCTGGGGCCTGAAAGACAGACATATTATTCCAAGGACATGATGTTTGCTGAGTAAGGTGGTCATGGCTCCCACTGAGATGTGGTCACCTCTGATCCAGGGCACATTTTCTCTGACATCAGAGATGTCATCATGAGCTGAGTGTAAAGACAACTTTCGGGCATCTGTGTCTGTAACCTCTGGTCTGTTCACACTATGGTTGTTCAAGCTGTGACTGTAGTCACTGGCATTAGGAGGTTAAGAGTTGCATTTAACAATTGTTTGTGAGCAGAGCATTTAAAACACCAATTGTTTTGACATCAGTGTTTTCTTTCCTCTGACTTCTGTGGTTGCACAGACTCCGTGCATGACAGCTCAGCTCATCCTCAGCAATACTGAAGTAGGGATGTTGGACTCTGCCCAAATGACATCCTTGTTTACTTCCTTGTGTCTCTAGATGACTAAAAATGGCACAGTGGAATCCGAAGAGGCTAGCACTCTGACAGTGGATGACATTTCCGATGATGACATTGATTTAGACAACACAGAAGTAGATGAATACTTCTTCCTACAACCCCTGCCCACCAAAAAACGGAGAGCCCTGCTGCGTGCCTCTGGAGTGAAGAAGATCGATGTGGAAGAAAAACATGAGCTGCGAGCCATCCGCCTGTCTCGGGAGGACTGTGGCTGTGACTGCAGAGTGTTCTGTGATCCAGAAACATGTACCTGCAGCCTGGCAGGCATTAAGTGTCAGGTAAGGGCTGGGATCTCAGGGCTTCTAAAAAAACATGTCACACGCCACCCCAGAAAGAAGCAGTTGTGTTGTGTATACTGAGTTTTTTAACCTGGGAAAGAAAACACTGGAAAGGAAAGACACATAATTCAAGGGGAAAGAAACCCTAATTGAAGGGCATTCATGAAATGCTTATACATTCTGTGTATGCTGTGAATGGCAACTCAGAATGCAGCTGAGTTCANTGAAGGCGTTTCCTCCCGGATTACGTCACTATATCAGCTCGTTTTAGCTTTTTTTTACATGCAGTCTGGGAGAGGACACTGTTTATTCCATTTGAGTTCATATTTTTGGATCCATCCGCAGGGTATAAAGTAATAGTTTATCACTGGTGATATGGACTACTGGAAAAGTTCCTAGTCAGACAGACCTTAAAAGACTAAACTGCGTTCGTACCTTGTCTGAAGTAGGCATTCCAGGAAAACACTGTGCTCGATGTCATTTCTACAGNGAACAGGTTGAGATGTTGTCAAACTCACAGTGGAATCTAACTAGACATATTTTTGTAAACAAGGTTTACTAGGGCACACCCACTGTGTTTATCTGTTACTTGTGATGGATTTCACTCTTCGAAGTACTGAGGCGACATGGCTGCAAACCCCCAAATGTTATCATACCCTTTGCAATTAAAAATAAAATGCAGTTACAATTCACAGCACTTTCTCAGGGCTGCTAAGGTTTCCTTAACAAGAAAAGGGTGTCTGTCTTATTGGGACAAAGAGATTGGCTTGGGGAATATGAGGAAGAAGTAAGGCAAGGACTTTTGCAGTTTGGGACTATCCTCAGAAACAGTGAAAAGTCTATGTCATTCCACAGAGCCTGAAATGTGACTTTATATGAATAATAGTAGGAAATAGCCTCACCAGCTTTGTTTGGTTATTACACTTTTTAAAGCTTCAAGTTGAAAACCAATTAAAAAGAAAAGCAATAGTTTACCAATTCCTGGACAAGGTGATTCTCTGGTCCTGTCCATCTATAATTCAGCAGAGCCCTGTAACTGATTATCTGTTCTTACTTTATGCAGGAATAGCTTTATTCATTTAAAAGGAGAAAGTCACTCAGGTAGCTGAAAGCAAAGGACAGTTCCCTTCCACTCAACTGATGGAAGCACGTTTACCCTTTCCATTCGCTCTCTCCTTTTCCTCTCTGTTTTAAGTATAGTGCCTCGTGGATACAATAGGCAAGTACTCTACCCCCACTGAGCTAATGTTTNAAAAATATATTATTTTAAGAAAGGGTTTTACTAAATTGCCTGGGCTGGTCTTCAGCTTACAGGCTTTCTGATTCCCTACTGTTACATTTATCGGCACAGGGTAAGTCTATTTGAATTGGGCTTCTATTCTCAAGTGGGAAACAGGTCAAGGGACTTGTACCTACATATCAATGGTGTAGTCGGACTTTCCCTTGGGCCGCCAACTCACAAATAACATCACTGAGACTTATTAATAATTATGAAAGCGTGGCCTTAGCTTAGGCTTTTTTCCAACTAGCTCTTATAACTGAAATTAACCTGCTTCTATTGATCTACGTCCTGCCATGTGGCTTGGTTACCTCTCCTCTGTACCATATGTCTGACTTCTGCATTGTCTCCCTGGCATCTCCACCTTTCTTCTTCCCAGCATTCCTCTCTCTCTCCAGAAATTCTGCCTACGCTCTCTTGCCTAGCTATTGGCCCTTTAGCTCTTTATTAAAGCAGTCATAGTGATNCATGTTCACACAGTGTAAACAAATATTCCACAACATTTAAATGTAGCAAGCTTTCTTGTCGGATTATCTTTGGATCCCCAGCCCTAAATAACAACAGAGACACTTATTATTAATTATGAAAGCTTGCCCTTAGCGTAGGCTTGTTTCCAACTAGCTCTTATAACTTAATTAACCCATAGTTTTTAATCTACATTCTGCCACATGGCTCAGTTACCTCTCCTCAGTACAGCACGTCCAACTTGCTCCAAGTCTGCTGCCAAATCCTGCATGCCTAGATTCCTCCTCCTCTTCCTCTCTCTCCCCCAAAATCCCTCCTATCCTCTTCTGCCTAGCTATTGACCGTTCAGCTTTTTATTACACCAACCACAACAACACATCTTTACATAGAGTGAAAATATTTTGCAACACAAGGGCCCACTGAGAAGACAAAGCACTAAGACTTTAGCAGTAGGGCATTGTGTAGCCCTGAGCAGTGTCATCCCAGAGACCTGGAGCAGTGAAGNTCACCTCATAAGACACAAAGGAAAGAACACAGTAGCATGGCAGTAGTGTCATGGAAGTTAGATTAGACTAGCGGCCTGGGAGAACAGGCTGTGTGTGACTGAAAAGCGGGTGGGTGCNTTGGAATGCAACGGAAGGAACTCAGGGTTGCAAAATGGGAACAACATTAAATGCCAAAGAGAAGAAAAGTCGAGAATGGAAAGTAAGAAAGCAGGAGGATGCAGTGAAATTTAAATTCTCACATCTGCACCCACTGCTCTCTTAAATATACATTTAAAAGCAGCTCACTGATAAGTCTTCGCTTCCCCTGCTCGTTTTTTCACTTGCAGCTTGTTCGTCATTGGCTGTGGCGTACGTAGGACTTGAGTGCATTACTTAATTCAGAGGAGTTGTTAGAAAGACCTTGATTTGATTTGGTCTGTAATAGTTCCATGGTGCTAATCTGTGTTCTTCCTTCCAAGGTGGATCGTATGTCTTTCCCGTGTGGCTGCACTAAAGAAGGCTGTAGCAACACAGCAGGTAGAATTGAATTTAATCCTATCCGTGTCCGGACTCATTTTTTGCACACAATAATGAAACTTGAACTCGAGAAAAACCGAGAGCAGCAAATCCCCACGCTGAACGGCTGCCACGGTGAGATAAGCACCCACAGTACTTCCATGGGCCCCGTGGCTCACTCTGTAGAATATTCCATTGCAGACAACTTTGAGATTGAAACCGAACCCCAGGCTGCTGTGCTGCACCTGCAGGAGGAGTTGGATTGCCAAGGAGAGGAGGAGGAAGAGGAGGAGGACGGAAGCAGCTTCTGCAGCGGAGTCACTGACTCGAGCACACAAAGCCTGGCCCCCAGTGAATCAGATGAAGAGGAAGAAGANGAGGAGGAGGAGGAGGAAGAGGAGGAAGAAGATGACGATGACGACAAGGGAGACAGCTTTGTAGAAGGGCTTGGAGCCCATGCCGAAGTTGTCCCTCTTCCTTCTGTTCTTTGTTACTCTGATGGTACAGCAGTTCACGAAAGCCACGCAAAAAATGCTTCGTTTTATGCTAGCTCTTCAACTCTCTACTACCAAATAGACAGCCACATCCCAGGAACTCCTAGCCAGATCTCTGACAACTATTCTGAAAGAGATACTGTCAAAAACGGTGCCCTTTCGCTGGTGCCTTACACCATGACCCCAGAGCGATTTGTTGACTATGCCAGACAAGCGGAAGAGGCCTACGGGGCCTCCCACTACCCAGCTGCCAACCCTTCTGTCATTGTTTGCTGCCCCACTTCTGAAAATGATAGTGGAGTGCCCTGTAACACCTTATATCCTGAACACAGGTCCAATCTTCCCCAAGTGGAATTTCACTCATACTTGAAAGGCCCCTCCCAGGAAGGGTTTGTCTCCACGTTGAATGGCGAAAGCCACATCTCAGAGCATCCTGCAGAAAATTCTCTGAGCCTTGCAGAAAAGAGCCGATTGCACGAGGAGTGCATCAAATCCCCCGTGGTGGAGACGGTCCCTGTTTAGTTGCTTAAATTATTCTATTATAGGACCAAATCTTCTATTTAAGGCACTGTATTGCATTTGCTGGGCTCATCGTTGTTTAACCTGAAGACCAAGAATATTTGGACTGTGATTAATCTTCCAGACAGTATTTTTTCCCCTCCTTTCTAGCTTCTCAACTGTGGCGTGGCACAAATAAAATACAGTCGCTATGGGGATTTTAAACGATTTTGAACTGTTTTGATAGAAAATGCTAAATTTAAAAAAAAAATGCGTATCTCACAGTTGCCTACCTGTCAAACTGTGTGAATCCTGCCAAGCTATGCAGATCATAGCTCCAAGTTTTAGATTATCGGGCCTGTGCAAGATTGTTAACTAAGACTAGAAAATAATCAGATTTAGAGTCCTAATTTTCGATATATCTGAAGATGATGGTGACTTTTTAATGTAAAAGTAATTATTGTAAGAAAAAGATTGAATTGTTTCTTGTGTATTTTATTTATGGTAGTTTAGAAGTCACGCTTTGATGAAAATGAACAGCATGTTCATTGAAGCTGCAGTTGTGTTAGCTAGCACCACAGAGCATGCCCACAAGGATTGCACCTGGAATCTACCCACATTTTTATGATCATGACTAAGCAGATTTGCAAATACTTTCTTAAGGATGAGATAGGCCTATTTTTGCTATTTGGGACAAATGAGTCTATATGTGCAGGTCCTTACGCAGTTTTCTCTAAAGTTAAGAGTTAGGACAATCCTCTGGTGAGGGTCCAGTTCACTGCCCTCCCTCAGCTGACATCGATGGAACTGCCTTTCTTTTTTGAAACAGCGTCATCTTGTTTATTAGCTTAGACAGCACCTTTAAACTCTACCCCTTCCATCAAAATGCACTTTAGTGCCCCTTCATGGTACCTCGTGTGGGGTGGGGTCTCAGAACTCAGAACGCTTTGAGATCAAAATTTTTTAATTATAAAGCAAGTTAACTATTGTAAGGTTCATACAATAGAGATAGAGGATTCTTCCAATGGCATGAAGAAAATGACTTGTTTTCCTTCACCACTCTAAGGACCTAACTCAGTAACACAGAGGAGGCTGAGGAAAAAAAAGAGAGAGAGAGAAGGGCACAGCCTCAGAAACCAATCTAAGATTCTACACCATGATCAACCCATCTCTACAAAAGCAAAAACATGTAATGAGATTTTCACTTGTGACTAACCGATTGAAGGCAGGCCTCTACTCACATACTCATTAGGCTTCACTTTTCTGAAGCATTTTTCTTTGTCTTGCCTTGGCATTATAGTCCAGAATGCATTGCAAAGGCAGCCACCTCACNTTATCTTACTGAGCAAAGAGAATGCCTAGAAAGGAAACATGCACTTCCTGCCTCTGAGTTGCCTACTTGGTGCCTGGGAGGACTCTGAGCAACCTCTCTTCCTGTTAGCTTAAGAAACTATAGGACAAGGGCTATGGTTTCCCCTAATGCAATGATTATGCTGAATCCATTTCCCAGTTTTGACTCTATTCTGTTGTTCCATCATTTCACATGTTTTATGACTATTTAAAATGTAGACACACCCTGCTATGTAGTAACTGCATCTCTAATGATTTTTATGACTCCTAGACTTGGGTATTTAGATATTTTACAGGTTTCAGTTCCTTACAACATACTATTTTATTTGATCAAACTTCAATGTGCTTCAGAGTCCTACAGTGAGAAGTTTCTGTTTAAACTTGATGTGGGGAAAGTGTGTTTGCTTATGGAGTTGGTTCTTGCCCATCTTGATATCACCTCAAGGCCAAATCAACACTAATTATTACTAACGTTAAAAGNGCTTTGGGTTTGTCATGCTCTAGAAAGCAGTAACGGGAGTGGGTTTTTCCTTTTGGTTGGTTGGTGGGGCTCCTCTGATGGGAGTTTGCTCTGATTGTGGTAGTACGACCAGAGTTATCTGCAGTGTTGCCATTTTCAGTGTTTGATCTCCAGTTTACCTGGCCGCTGCCTACACAATCTAAAGAGCAGGGACCCAAAGAAGAAATGACAATAGGCTATTGTTCCTTCATTCAAGCAAATGAAAGAATTCTGGCTTCCACATTTGCTGGACCATTCCAATTTCTGGAAGTATCAGCTGGTGAGGCACTCTCAGGCTATTCTTAGGACAGAGTGCGGGGAGGCCCAGGGCAACCCTGACTAGGGTAGAGTTGAGGGGGTAATGACAGTCCAGTTCCTGAATCTTTACATATGCTTATATCAGTCAAGCCTTATTTTACAAGGCTTGAAGCCTACCTTTTTGTATTTGGCTGAGTTTCTCTCTGCAGCTTTATTTTTCCCAAAAGGAGACTTCAAAAACAGCTTTCTTCCTCTCTCTGTTCGGTTGGGATAGGAAGTCTCACTCTGCTAAGGAAAACTACCTTTCTAAACATGAAAGCTGCCATTCCAATCTTTCCCATACCTAAGTAATCCATAGACGTCTCTCACAAATCATAATAGGTAAGGCTACCTATTTTAACAACAACTAAAACCCTATGTACTTTATCCGTGTTATACACACACAAATACAGAATACACATGTACCCTACCCTAGAGTAGGACAGATTTTAGGTAGTAGCTAGTAATGAGTACTGGATAGTTAGTTCCCACTTTACAATCAGATTGTGTTTTATCTAAAAATATAGAAGAAAAATGTGAAAGCAATTGATAGAAAATATTGGGTTAAAGTTAAAAATAATATTAATGAGGAATTATCTCATTGTGTCTTCCTTTTCTTGTAAAGAACTGGGAACACAATGATTCCTCTGGATTGTTCTCCATTAACAGACCTTCTGTTCAATAAAAACTGCCCACATGCAAGGCAAGTGCCACAGTGATTTCTGTTTTTCAAAGGGACGGATGTAGGTAGATGCAGCCAGGTTGAGACACTTTGTCTTTGCACCAAGGCACAATGCTATGACCTGCAGCCATCACATTGCTTCTGTAGTATATTTAATCAATTAGAGTCCTTGTGTGTGTACGACTATCAATGGCAAAGCCCAGTGCTCTAGACCCTATTGTTTTAAAGATCTGCCTCCCAGCCATACTCCTGACCAAATTGATTTGCAAGTCAAATGGACGAATCAGAGTCAGCCCCTTTATCTTTTTTTAAAATTTTCATTGGTAAAAAGAAATCAAAAACTATTTTAAGTCCCCCCCCATGTATTGACCATCAATTATTAAAATATAGGTTAAAATCCAATTAGTCTCTTTTCTTTTAGTAGATTGAATAGTGGACTTTTTGAAAACCAGCTTGTGAGGGAATTATGTTTTTCTCATCATATCATGCCAACCACATATAAAATATCTAACATTTCCTCAAGTGGTGAAATCCGTATAATCACATGACCCAGCAGTACCAGTTCCTCTGGCATGTTCCTATGAAACAGTACCAGTTACGGAAACTTGCCACAATTCTCAAGACGTGCAGAGGTTATACNAATTACATTCTAGGCAAAATTTTGATTTAGATTTCATTAAACAAGAACATGTACTATAATTTATTTCCTGATAGACACCTTGCTTTTTAATTGTTATCTTGTACAAGTTTTTAATGACTTAGTGTTGGTCTTCAGAATGTGACAAATATCCGTTTTTTTCTTTTAACAAATATTTATTGACTACTTCCTATGTTGTAACAGCTGACTTGGTAGCAAAAGGAGCAGGAGAAGTGCATATTTGGAAGGGTGAGGACAGTGGAGGGTGGCATGAGATGGTCAAGCCTGACCAGATTCTTTTGTAAATGGAATCCTCCAATGCCCTATTGGAAACACTGTTGCCAAGGCTTCTCATTCTGCACAAACTGCTTCTAAAAGGAGATGCTTTTCCCTAAATTAATGGAACTTACTACATCCTCCTGAAATTTGGAAAATAAATTTGGATTCCAGGAAAAGATGTTCAGAGAGTCTTTCTTGGATGCAGAACAATCTAAGAACATGTCAAATGTATGCGAGTAGACTCCCACCAATTTTGACCCATACAGCATCCAGTAGTGTGGGACATGATCCTCTTACTCATTTTACAAACAGACTATTAAAATGGTAGAACCCTGTACCAAAGGCATTGCCTAGAAACAGATAGAAAACGAGAGAGGTCGTTAGTGACCACTCCTTTCAGCTGTAGTTACATTCTAGTGACAGTTCAGTCATTATAGCCGACATATAAAATAACAAGTGTAAATGGAAGGCACATTTATGCTTTCATGGTCTAAATAACTACAATTTGAAGTTGTAACTATTTGTTGTATTGTTGCCATGATCAACACCCAAAGTGCAAGGCTTGCTCACTTTTATTCCTAATACGAAATTGAAATTTCTTATTGTATCATTTTTCCAAGAGCTGTGAACTTGTGCTGGAGTCACTTAAATGTCACTGCTTTGCACCAACAGTTAGTTCAGCCCACCAGTTATTTTCTGCAGCACTGACAGAATTTAATTGACTGAAGAACCACAATTTGAAAACTCACTAAAATTGTGAAAGGGATGGGATAGGGGTTCAGATAGAATATAAGCTGGGAACTGCGAGTGTCTGCTAAGAACTGTTAATATGTCTCAACAGAGTTGGCCTCAGGGTTAGTGGACTGGATGTTCATAAATGGCAGGCCCTCCAAAACNAGAAAAGTCATTTCTGCTGTGGCTGCCTCCAGAGCCCAGTTGGTATTCACATTTGCTGGCCAACATCCAAAGCAGTTGTGATTCATTCTCTAAAATACAAGAACACAGACCTCCAGCAATCCGAAGAAAGTCTTTAAACTCGGAGCGCGCGCGCGCGCACACACACTCACTCACACACACACACACACACACACGCACACACACACACTAAATGCTAAATGACTAAGCAACTAGCATTGTTGACAAAAGTAAGGGATCTGGAAAGAGAATTCTTCTTTAACCAATGTCACTTGTAGGCTTTACATCAGTCCTCTTCTGTTGGGACTCCTCCAGCAAGACCCCGAGACCCGGTGTCTTCTAAAGTCATGGATGTCTTTCTCTTATGTTGCTCATCAGAAACTTAAACCTGAAAGCTTGGCACTGCCTGGGTTTTCTGGTGGTCAGCAGTAGAGCTAATCTAACTGTATGCTGCCTTGCCTGCCATGGGGGTTTCCATTCTGAGAGGGGTAAATCCGACAGAACGGAGAGAATCTAGAGAGTAGGAATGAACTCCTAAACCGGGATGCCTTTTCAGTATGTTGTTTATGAGAAGACTGGTTTTTGGTTTTGGTTTTGGTTTTTTTCTTTTTCTTTTCTTTTCTTCTCCTTTTTTTTCTTTTCTTTCCTTTCCTTTTCTTTTCTTTT
>LZPO01035557.1:16911-27666 GCA_001675575.1 Neotoma lepida | reverse complement strand
GGTGAGGAGGGGGCTTGCATAAGAGCACTTTGTAAGCCAGCCCATCTGGGAATCACAGTCAAATGTTTTTCCTCCTCCATCAATTGGCCATTCAAGATTTTCTGTATAGAATGAGGCACACGCTAAGGAAGAGGGGCTNGTNTAAAGTGGTGAATGCACAGAACATAAGCCTTCTGATCCAATGTCCTTGTGTCTTACAGCCTAGCTCATGCTGGAGCCTTGTGTTTGGCTTCTAGAATGCACCTGATGATGGAGGGCTGTCAGTTCTGCATTTCCTTTTTGTGATGAAACTATTTATATTTTTTTGTTTATTTCATGTAGGTGTGTATGCATGTGGATGTACACATGCCATCATTGGGGTAGAGATCAGATGGCAACGTGAGGGAGACGGTTCTCTCCTTCCACCATGTGAGTCCCAGGGATCAAACTCAGGTTGTTGGACTTGGTGGCAGGTGCCTTTACCTGCTGAGCCATCTAGCCAGCTCTGTGTTTTCTTTTGACTTTGTCATAATTCATGGTCCCAGAGGCACAGTCACACATTAAGTAACTTGTTGGGGGCTGTTTTTCAAAAGACAAATATGTTACTTGTATAAGTTACTTTTCCCATTGCTGTGACAAAAATATTTGGCAAAAGCAAATTATGGAAAGAAGGATTTGCTTTGGCTTAAAAAACAGAATAGAATCCATCATGGCGGGGATGCATGGTAGCAGGAGCACGAGACAGCTGGTCACATTATACCTGAAGTCAGGAAAGATGAATGCTTAGCTCCTCCTCTACCTAATTTTATTCAACCTGGAACCCCAGACCACAGCACAGTGTTCTATGTTCAAATTTAAGATGAGTTTTTCTCCTCCAGTTAACCAAATCTAGAAACTCCCTCACAGATATGCCAAGAGAAATCAACAGTCTCCATGATGATTCCAAATCCCATAAACTGGCAATCAGGATTGACCATCACATTGCCGCTGCAACCAGCACTTCCTTGAGCTCAGGTCCTATGGCATGGTTCTCCCACTGGTACTTGCTATACTTGCACACANCACCCTCTCACATCACCAGTATATAGAATACAACAGGCAATGGTACCAACAGTAGGGCTGGCTATGCTGTACTCAATACCAGCAAGAGACCTTTCCTACTTTCTGCTCTATGTGAAGCTGTTACCCTTCACATTAGCTGATCGCAGCAATGTTTCTGAATGTGACTTGTTGTACAGGCTCACCTAGTCCTGTGCTTCCTCTGAATGGTGGGAACTGTGGTGTGATCCTCCCATACCACAGGAACCCCAAAGATGATATTGGTGTGAAATCTAGATAAAAGACTTTATCTCCTGTCTTCCATACTGTATGTGTTTTCACTATAACCATTATCATATTGATAACTATTTGATCTGATCTGATTAGCATAATACTATTAAGGATGGAATTCTGTAGACTATCCAGAGAATTTAGATCTCTTTGTACCATTATGAATAAGAGTACAAAACCAAATAGATATTACTCATTGCAAAGACATGCAACCAATTTCAGATCCTCTGTTCTTAATTGGAACAGAAAAGAATACATTTGCCTAAAAAGTGGCCTATTCACATACCTGAAGTTGCTTGTTTTAGCAAATATACTCCATTTGGCACAGCACCAGCAAATGAGACTATCACTTTACTGAATTTGCAACACTCTATTCCCATTCTTCCAGATGTAGTAGTGCATGCTTGTAACCCCAGCACTCCGCAGACAGACAGGAAAATCACAAGTTCAAGTCCAGCCTTGGCTATACAGTGAGAGTTTGTTTTAGTAGATCAGGGCAAAGTGGTAATAATAAGAAAAGCAAAACCACAATCATTTCATTCCCTTTTGTATGTTTTCTACAAAGAGTTAAGGTAACTTGATGGGAATGGCTAATTCCTGAAACTTTTACACTCTTAGGGATACTCTTATTTCCCTCAATTGCTTTAGGATGCAAACTTTGTTGTACTTACAAACTTGACTGAGGGTAGGGATGGATAGGAACAGTTTCAGGCTTCCACTTGTCTTTCCCCTCCATTACGATCTTTATCTTATAAACAAAATGTCCAGTGTGGGACTGCAGGTATATGAAATATACTAACCTCAAATGTATAGCCAAGGAAATGTCCACTGCAGAGGTCTGAAGACCTGGCAGACTTCCTGTAAACTAGACCTTGNCCAAGACTCAGTTTATTACCTGGTTCTCATGTGTCCCATTACCAATTGAAAGACCACAATGATGACTCAAGTTCTTTAGTGAGTGTCAACATTGGTCCGGTGTCAGTCAGCTTTTTAAATATTTGAGTGTTCCTCTTTTTTCTTCCTCATNGTCAACCAAGCAAATGGTTGTGGGTTCCTTTTAGAAAGGACTGAAGCAATCATCACGATGTCCACTCATTTGTTTCATGTGAGATAGATGGTCTCGCTCCTAGGGAACTGGCCTTTCTTTTGGCCANTGANTTCTGGGTATGAAAATTAACTCATACCTGGTAAGGTGAAAAAGTTTACAATACTTTATTGAGGTGGTTACCTGGGCTCTTGGTTATTTATTCNAATTTCTTATGTTTGATTTAACTGAGAAATATCCTTTTTTAAATTATTGTACAAAATAATAAATTTCACTAAGATATTTTCATACATGTATAATCATTGTGCTCTGCTCATGTTTCCCGCTCATAACTCTAAGTTGGCCTCACCCCCACTGGTCTACCTTTTTACACATACAAATATATACACATACACACACACACAACCAAACATGTACGATGTGTTTGCATGTTTGCATGTTGACACAGCCCCTAGAGATGCCTGATTCTGTTAACCACCTTGAACATGCTCTGTGTCTCGGGGCCCCTTTGTGGCCACTCTGATTTGTGGCTGTGATTGCCTCCACCCAGCTTCGGCAGGGAAGTGCCACCACCTGTCCTCTACTGAGCCTCCTGTCATTCCGATTTGGAGTGTCAGTGCTTCACATATCATTGCAATGAGGTCCCCATTTCCAGCCAAGGAGCGAATGATACAGCGGCAAAAACTACCTTACCAACTGTGTTTAAGGACCATTTCTGGCTGTAAATGTTCCATGGCGATGCCTGGAGACTCAGAAGTGCAGTTTGAGATGCAAAATAATTATTTGATTTCAGCACCTGTACAAAGGGTACTAGGGACACCGGGTCCGCTCTTGGAGTTCTTAGTCTCATTAAGAGAAGCACTGAAGAACAGACTCAAACAGAAGTTCAAGAACAATTTTATTAGAGTTTAAAAGAAAAACCCAAGGGCAGGCAAACTGCTATTCTTGGCAGCTACCTGGGGAAGGAGAAAGAGAAGAGAAGGAAAAAAACCATGTCATGTGAGTTCAGCCAGCATAAAGGTCAACCACATGGGGGACAAGCAAGCACACAGAGGAGAGGGGAGCTTTAGAGAAAGAGGAAGGAATGCCAAAGTACCAGAGAAAGCACACTTAGGCTGCGCTGTGACCAGCACATGAGACAGTAAAGAAAAAGGAAAAGTGACTGCAGAACCAATGGAGCATCATGGTGGTTGGAGGGGGCTATAGTAACGGGTGGGAATTTGGGAAGCAAAAGTAATTTATCTCATTAGAGAAGTAATAGTAACGCCCATCTCTTTACCATGGCTTAAGATGAGCCTGCCTTCCTGAGGGCTGGTCCCTTGTCCAGGTGATTGACCTGTCAACTGGAATGCTCTGTCTCTACCTAGGCTAGAGATTTCATTCTCTTGACCAGAAGGAAATAGTTCCCCCAACAGCAGCCTTCCTTGCTGCTGCGACACAAATTGGAGAGGTAGAAAAGACGCACTATGACCTAGAACTCACAGATGTTCAGCTGAACCCCCTGGAATGCCCAGCACACGTGAGAGTTGTTCTTCAGTGAGTCAAAGCCTACAACATCCCAGAGCCCTGCCCTGATAGATCACTGCCTGTGGGTAGCCAAAAAAGCGCTATTTGTGAGCAGGACATTTCCCTACAGCTGAGACCATTTCTGGGTGATAACAGGTCAATCTTGGAAGGAATATACCCAGCGTGTCTCTGTGTGGTACAGCCTGTTTGTCACTCAAAAGAAGGAATAAAGATGTGATTTAAAAAAAAAAATCTAGAAAAATCCAGTGTAAGAGTGAAGAGACAAATAGAACCTTGAATTTGGGTTTGAAAAACTGACTTGTTTATTTACTGGTGTGAGGTTGGCCCCTTCCTGGTACTTAGACCCACATGGAATAGGGAGTTGAATTCTGATTGGTGCAGTTTAAGAGGGATTCACTTACTAGAATATGTTCTGAGGAGAGTGATAAGAACAGTAAAGGAACTGAAGGCCACAGCAAAAGACTACTAGTTAAAAGAATGGATTTTAGCATTGGATAATAGTTACCTAAAGAGCCATGAAAATATTCTCTGTGGAATTAAGGGATAAAAGCCCTGGAAGACAGAAGCTGCTGTAATGTCAGGGGACATTAATTAATTAATAATTAAAAATAAAGCAATGCAGATATAAGGTTGGGTAAAGGTAGAAGTGGCATTTCTGATCAAAGCAGCCATTACAGGCAACACTGGAAATATCAAATTAATTAGATGTAAGACCCTAAGAGAGTGACAAGAAAAGAGACTGAATATGAAGCCAGTGCCCGCTCACCCAAGTCCTTCTAAGCCACACTTAGGGCCTTTGCTATTGTACAGCAAAGCAGTAAGCAGCTTGGCATTTTAACGGGGTGAAGCCGCAGGAAGCTGGAAAGTGGTTTAGAAGGTGGATATAAGACAGGAAAAAATTGTGAATAGCAGAGGCTATCTGGCTCACCTCTATTTGCAGTACCTGGTTGCAGTACCTGGCTTTGCACATGCATCGGGATGCCCTAAGTCCAAGTCAAACGAGTGAAAGCACAGCAAAGCACCGCTGGTCATCTGAACAATGGCTATGGGAATGTAGTGGGACCAATGTGCTCCAAAGATAAGTCAACAAGGTTCAACTGTAGGAAGGAATCAAGACGGATTTTCTCATTTGCCCCATTTGTCCCCAGTGGTATGCTTGCTGCGGACTGAAAACATTAAGGGAGGAGTGACTGGTGGCTGGGGGGAAAGGACAGTGAGAAGGATGAATTTAAAAGCCCCACTAATCATCCTCAACGAGGCGCTGTCTGTTGAAATTTCAGTACGAAGTCTCCACTCACATGCTTTTCTGTGCACTCGTTCCGGGGTCACCACTACCCTGCTAGTGTGGAACCGCTTCTGTTTCTTTGTCAAGTTCTCTCCGATAAAGCAAAGCAGTAAGCCAATTACTGAGATCATTCAGATGAAAATTTTATTTTTGCTTGAATTAGCCAGAGAATTGAAGCATAAATGGACCTTTTCACTTGACTGATTGAGATAATTGCTTCGCTTTGCTAGGGGAGACCTATCCTTGGAAGTCGGTGTTTGGCCACCAAAACATGTTTGTAATATCCATTATCAATGTTTCTTGAAACAACCATGTGTGGCTAGCTGCCACACTCAAATGCTTGTCTGCAGCTTTTTAGGTAGCTGAAACAATGCAGGAAACAAGGGCATCTTTGAGAAGCTCAGTTGTTTGAATTATTTCATTTTTGGCCATCTCTAAGACAGCCTGTAGCTCAATCCTGCAGAAAAGACCAACAGCACATAGGGAAGTCGGGGGAGGTGAATGGGCAGGTCAGTTCAGTGGAAAAAACACAGACAAAAAGTGAGAATTACTTCCAGGTGCACGGGAACAAATGGCTGTTCCTGAAAGGGCTGGGTAGGCGGACTTGAAAGAAACATGTAATTTACATTTAATATTGGAGGAGGGAGAGGAGTTAATAAAGAAACCTGAGCAGGGGCAGACAATTAGAACAGCCGCGGCACTGACAGCGGAGCCTTTGGCCAGCGTCCTAGGCAGTAGAAGCTTTTGCTTACCAGCATGCGGCACTGGGAAAGAAGAAATCTAAAAGCTCAGCCTTGATCTCCGCGGAAGCTTTTCCTACGGTGGCTGTGATGGAAGGCTGGAGGGTACAACGCGGTCAGCAAGGGCCTAGAAAACCCACTGAATGAGGTGGACATTAGAAAAGCCTCGCAAACGTCTGGTCTCTGTAATCACTTTGTGATGGCGCCCCTTACTGGCCAACAGGCAGAACACCCGACCTCCATATCCTGAGTGGAAATGGAAGGGTGTTTACTCAGGCATTCATCGTTGTTTCTGAGTTCCTGTGTCTAAAATAAATAAATAAATAAATAAATAAATAAATAAATAAATAAATAAATAAGCGAGTAAATAAATAAATAAATGAAATATAATAATAATATACTAGAAGGGATTTTATTATTTTCTGAATAATGGAAGAAAAAGATAGCTGTGGCTTTTATAAGATCCATCAGTTTTATTCTTTGATTTATGTATGTAAAGAGTTAAATGATAGGTTTTATGATTATAAAATGACTGCTTTAAACATTTAATGTTATATCGCACATATTTCAAAACCATTTGGGGTAGTTGAATGAGACACATATATACCACAGAACTGATCTGATCTGTCTCAAGTAATCCTCTCTTTCCCTCTCTCCTCCCCTCCCCTTCTCTCTTCTCCCCTCCCCTCCCTCAACTTCCCCTCCCCTCCTCTCTCAAAGGAGATTGTAATAAGAAAGTTGACATTGTTTAAAATAACCACTTTCTTTTTTGGTAGCTATTGATTTATTGTTTGAAATATTGCTTTAATTATGACAAATATCAGTGCTCCCAAAGTGTGCTTGACATTTTGTAACAATCACAAGGCGTTGAAAATCTACTATATTGAAACACAGATGAACTGAGAAAATCAAACCATTGTATCTACAGTAATAAAAATTGGATGTTTTGCTTCCACACTGTTCTGAAGGTCATTAAAATATCAAATAACCCATGAGATGTACCTCACTCATTTTTTTCCTAACAGACTTACACATGTCAGTAACTAAAAATAAAACATGGAATATTTCCCTCCATAAACTTCATATTATAGTACTGGCAATATCNGATATTTTGTGTTATTTTGTTATCAAGAGTTCTTTGGAGACCAAGTGAGTTACTAGTGTCAGAACAAAGCTTTCTTTTAATATAAATCAATACTAAGACATCTTACTGTGCAAAATAAATAATATTGGCATGGAAAATGTTTCCATCATTATGAGATTTCTTTATTTTATTTTTTTAATTTCAGGAGATTCTGCACTAGGTCGATGCTCTTGAACAATTTACCTTAAAATAGTTCATTTCAGGTTTTTCATTTTTGTGCACTGTTTTACTTTTGTATTTTTAGTCACAAGACTCTAGGTTATGCTGTGGAGACAAGGAACTCCCAAAGCCACCATGGTACCAGATCTGATCTGCCTTCAGGCCTGCCCTAAATGGGCAAAGCCTTGTACTTGGTCTCATTCCTCTCAGACACCGGGGTTCACAGAGGTTTTGCCCCTGTGGACAGTGGGAGAGGAGGACATTCATGAGTGGTTCCCTCAAGGTTTCTAGTTGGGAGTGACATGTGTCCCTTCCACTCAAACATGGCAATGTGCAGTGCCAGTCACAGGGACACAGAACTGGGTTTTAATTTCTATTATTCCAAGTGATTTCCTACAAACACTCTTTAATCTTTCATGGAAAGCAAAGGCAATAGGTAATCCTGTCATACCATGTGCTTGGAAAGAGGACAGAAATGACAGGGAGCAGCAGCCGTCAGTCCCACAGGAATCAAGGACACTGACAGGATATGGGGAAATTTATGTTTTGATTTTTTTTTAACAGAAAGAGATCTAACAATTTATTTGCTGGTTAGGTTTAATGTCTGAACTTCTTTCCAAGTCTTACATTTTACTGAAATAAATTGAGCTTGAATTGAGCTCATGGGAGATTTCACAGTGATTGACTGATTAGATTGTTAGGGCTACTCAGGATAGATGTGAGGCACTGGGGCAATGGCATAGGAGCAGCTGCTTTCAGGTCTCTGGCCTCAGCTTGAGTGTTGTCATGGTGACAACTGCCAGCAGGAACCTACTGAGAGCCCAGTGGATGCCTTGGCTGCCAGAGCTGTATATCAGACAATGTACCATTCCCAGCCTTCCAGAAATAAGCAGAATGAACTCTTTAGCTGGGGTGCTCCTTGCTTACTACCTAAGGGAAGATTTATTCTTGCTTGAACTACCAATTGCCCACTGTCAGTTCAGACAAAACAACTCTATTTTCTCATTTTGCCTGTATGCTTCCTCTCCACTGATTTTCCATACTATGCTGCCCTGTTTCCACTTCTCAAGATATACAACTAATGCAGTTAGTTGAGCATCCTCAACTCATGATTTTAGATATAATGGAAAAATTAAAATATAAACAAGTCCTCTAGCATTGCACTGCCTAACAGACCATCTATGGTGATGTAGGTTAGTGTCTGCATCCATATGGTGGTCAACATACTTGCCAGTTGTGAGGGGTCACTTGGTAACTGTCCAATACAACAAAGTAACTGTATTTCCTAAATGATTTTTTATCTCTTTTTTAACATGTAAGGAGCTACATGTAGCTACAGGGATATTATATAGAAAGCACAGTTTCAGAATTATACTCAAATTCAACTACCTAGCTATAGAGGAAACATAGTCAGTAGTGTCTCACTCAAAATCATGTACTTACTACCCTCTCTAAGGCATATGAAAATTATTGCTGAATAAGGTNTACCCTAGTATTCTCTAACTGGTTCTTAAATTTACTTCTAGCTCTTCATTACATAGCTAAAAAGGAGTAACAGGAGGGGTGATGACCTGATCAGTTATGGGTCGTAACCCTTTCGAAGCAAGCCTTAAATGGGAAAGATGCTGCTATCTCTAAATAATTTATTACTCACACTATTGTGATTCTGCAGGGGTACCAGATCCCAGCTACAAGGGGACAGTTCTCTGCCCATATTTTGCTAGTCAACTGTTCTATTAGGAAGGATGTTCAAAAAGGTGAGTCGTTTTGTGCCTGTTTGTTATTGTTGCTGGTGCTCATTTTGTGGCTGTGCCTAAAACTCTTCTTCTGTATTAAGAGGGACATAATATTTAGTGTGCTTACAGTATGCTAATGCCTTACATTAATCTCATATATGATTTTTTAACAACCCATAAATTAAGGGTTGTTTTTCCCATTACACAATTAAGCTGAGGCTTAGAAAAGGTCCGGGCTGATAATTGAAAGAACCAACACCCATTCAAACCAAGTGTCTCCAGAGCTCAAGTTCTTAGGAAATCCCATTCCAGTGGCTCCAGTATCTCTTCCAACTCTTAATTACCATTTAAATGAGTGCCATGCATTGAAACAGGTCGGAAATTCCCAACTACACTCCATTTAAAAGCGTGAAAACAGCTTTAACTATTAGCCATGTCCTAACCTGTACCCACATAAGATGCCCCAATTCAGCCAGCGGCTTTTTATCTTGGCTTTGAATTAGAATAACCTTGGACGTTCATAAAAACACAGATGCCAGGGACTNTCACATGTGAGTGAAATCAGAATCTCTGGGAATGGGCCAAGGGTCCCATTTTGATCACACTGGGCANGTTAAGGTGAGGACAGCTCTAAGGATGGAAGCTGCAGAAAGTGCCTGCATCAAGCCATCTGTTGTAAATTCAGGACTCCACTTACCGGATAAAGGCTTTCCACGTGAGTTGATCTATGTTGTGCCGTTGATTNATCCTGGAGAAGCTGCCCAGATGAGGCGAGGAGGCCATCTTACCATGCAAACAGGACTCTGTCCCTGAAGGCTGACAATCCATGATGCAAAGGAATGTTCCACTCTTACTTAGAGTCTAGAAGCCTCTGCCACATGAAAAACGGGAAGGAAAGTGCTGTGAAGAAGATGACTGACAGGAGAGGGGAGGGTGTGGCAGTCCTGCTCTGCTTCCTTCCNATGGTCATGGGTGTTAGAACAGATGCTGTCCATGTTCAGGAGGCAATGCGGTTTAAGAGGCTAGCTTGNGGGCTNACAGTGTAAAGTGAGAAGACTTATGACAAACACATTTCTTCAGGAAGTTAATGAGCTGCACAACTCAGGCAGTCCACGGACTAAAAGAGCACACTAGCTACACCTTCATAGCTAACTCAGATTTCCTTTGGCGTTTTGGGTTTTGATCCAAATTTGATGTGGAACCAATCTCACCACCACCACCACCATCATGTGCACCCATGAACCAATGCAGACTGTTATCTCAGAATCCTCCAATGCAGCTCAACTTGGACGTGATTTCAAAGATGCCTATGCTTATTTGAAAACACCATTAAATATAGCTTCCTTCTCTTTCTAGAGTCTCGTGACTATGCTGATTCCTATCTTCATTCTCAAGGATTACTTCTGGGATTCTTGGTAGGGTTCATTTGGTGGACATGAATCCTTTTAACCTGTTAATAGATTTTCTTTTTCTTTCTCCCACAATTGTGACTGATAGTTTTGCTGGGTACAGTAACCCATGTTGACACCTGTGGTATTTTAGAACATGGAGTATATTGTTCCAGGCTCTTCTGGCTTTCAAAGTTTCCATTTGATTGTCTCCTAGAGTGCTCAGAAGACTGATACTCTGCTAACAGCTTCCCTTCACACTTCTGCCCTGTAGGACTCNATAGTAACAGCATGTGTGGTTTTAAATCACAGAGCAAGTGACGCTGTGTTAAGGCAGTAATATGAAATGAATACTGTGATCTTTGAAACAGAGAATTACCCCAAATGAAACACCTTCTTAGAAACCAAGTTCCACTCCTCTGT
>LZPO01035556.1:5660-16576 GCA_001675575.1 Neotoma lepida | reverse complement strand
TGTGTGTGTGTATGTGTGTGTGTGTGTATGTGTGTGTGTGTGTATGTGTGTGTGTGTGTGTTCATGTGCTTGTGTGGGGGTCAGATAATTTTTGATGCCCATTCTTGCCTTCTCCTTAGTTTAAGGCAGGGTCTCTTTGCTGTTTGCCACTAGGCCTGGCCACCTGCCNGTAAGCTTGCAGNAATTCTCCTGTCTCTGCCTGTTGTCTCACCTTAGGAGAACTGGCATTACAGACACACCCACTCACGGGCCTAGGCTTCACNTGTGTTCTAGGAATTTGACCTTGGATTCTCATACTTGCATCACAGGCACCTTACCCACTGAGCCATCTCCCCAGCCCTCAGGAGATTTTTGTTTTCACTTTTGTTCTGTTTTTAAGTTTTAATGACTTAGACATGCAATTTGTTTTAAATTTTGAAAAGGGGGATTTGAAATAGCTAACTTCCAGAGTTAATAAGAAAAAATATATTTAATACTTCTATATTTATTTTGATAAACCATCCTCAAAAATCAATCAACTATAGGACACCTCTATGGCAGAAATTAAAGTTCACTTGGCTCTTATTACTGGAAGAGGTAAAGAAAATGAGAGTTTAGAAGTCAAAACATGCAGCAGATTGTCTTTGTTGGCACTGGTCTTGACAGATGTTAACTCAAGTTTCCCTTTCCTCCAACACTACAGGGAGGAGTAAGAGCTAATGTAGGAAATGTGTGATTTAAGAATTATTTAAAGGTTTCTTGTACTGAGGAATCTAATGGTCTTTTTNTGTTCTGAAGATAATGAGTAACTTGAAAAGAATAATAGATGTTACNATTGCTCTCACTAAAATATCTCAGATATTATATTATTTGAGAAAGCACATGATAAACAATAAGTAATTACTCATAAAGAAAAGATTGTTTGTTATTCACAGTGGAGCAGCTTCCTATGAGGTTAAAACCTTTCGTCTTGAAGGAGCTCTCATGAAAACACGGGATATAAAAAGGAGGTAAACTAGGGTGCCTAAGGGGAGGTGAGACCTCCATTATCCTGCAGCTCCTTTAGTTCAGGATGGAAACAACTCAAAGGGTTCAGTGAGTCCCTAAAACTGACCAGAAACACTGGGCCCTCATTCCCCAACCCTAAGGGTTGCAGGGACAGTCCCAGACAAGCTGAGCTGACTGGAAGAGGCTGAGACCAACTCAATTATCTGAAAAGGACACTGTTGAGCTGCCTGCAGGTTGTGCAGTGTGCTTCAGCTTTGGTGAGCTGTCACTCAAGCTGAGGAGGATTTGGTGATGCAGCTGACTGAATCATTTCTGCTCCTGTAAGTAATAACAATAAAAATTACAAGTGAGTGGTGTCCTTATTTTGCTCTGTCATCAATCTTCTATTTGGGTAAGCTGGTGTTTGCTCATGGCTCCCCAAGAATAGTCTCACAACACATCCCATGCTGTTTCACAGTAAACATAGAAAGTATGTGAGACAAATTATTTAGGAAAAATGTTTTTCAGAATGTCCTAGAAAGATTCATTGAGATCCCTTCTTTGGATAAAGAGAAGATAATTAAAGAAACCAGAAAACAAAGAATGGTATACATGGCAATAAGCAAATTCAGAATGTCTCAGACTTTGGTAAAATGACACAGGCTTTTGGTGTTTCATAATGAATAAATTCAGTATGCCAACTTTCCTGAAGCACAAAATTCTAAAGGAGGGTGTTCAGAAACATTTATTTTGTGGTTAAGTCAGTTTCAAAATGGTGAGCTAAATAAGTCCACCATTCTAGATATTTTCTACTGACCAAATTCACAAATTTTGGAGGGAAGAAAATCAATATAACATGGTTCGACAGAACATTTTNTAAGCGAGCTGCTCNACAACATGAAACCCACACCTAGCACCATTATGAGGACCAAGAATCTGTGGCTAGAGAAGGGAGAAGCTACTTCTATCACTCTGTAGTGGACTACAGNATTAAACCAGCTGCTGCTGATTATTGGTATGCCCATGGTTAGTCCATCTCAGCTGTCATCAGAGAAGCTGCTGTTTGCAATCTACAGCAATTAACAAAGACTAACAACTGGTCAAGGTTCAGAGAATGAGCGACTGTGGAATGTTCTACCGTAAATGGGACGTTTATGTCACAGTTCTCTTCTCATATGGCTCTGGAATCATCACAGACGAGACAGTGGAAAGATTCTAAGAGCCAAAAGTAGTGGATGGCTTCAAGCAGTGTTCTCCAGACCCAATAGGGCACATATGAACCTGTAGAAGTTATGAAAGCATGCATAAGACCTTTGCAAGCCTAAGCCAGAGAAAAATCCCACTGTGGAGCATGAAGTCCCACTCCTAGCTGAATCACTGTTG
Organism: Neotoma lepida; assembly: GCA_001675575.1. Classification (NCBI taxonomy): domain Eukaryota; kingdom Metazoa; phylum Chordata; class Mammalia; order Rodentia; family Cricetidae; genus Neotoma; species Neotoma lepida. Next base: position 14,227 of record LZPO01035556.1, on the reverse strand, counting down.
GTGACTGATAATTGGTGAGAGAGGGAGAGTTAGGTCCAACATTTTTCAAAGGTAGTCGAATGCCTAACAATATAGTGGCAGCACTAATGGGACTCTATAGGGTAAAAAAAACAAAAAGAAGGCACAAAGATAGGTTGGTAATGAATGGCTGGTGGATTGAAGATATGAAGGGCGGGGATGAATATGATCAAAATAAAATACAGAAAGTTATCAAGAAATTAATAAAATACTTTTTATAACAATAAATGCATCTTTTCTGCACACACACATGCACACATTCCTCCTCCTACCCCTCCTCCCCTCCTTCTTCCCCTCCTCCTCCTNCTCCTCTTTCTCCTCCTCCTCCTTCTTCCTTCTTTTTCATTGCTAGCTGGTATATCCATTAACATCTGCTACTATTCCCAATTGTGAGTTATTGCATGTATTTACTAAGCAGAAATTTGCACAGATAATTCAATGGTCAAACATGCATTGATATGGCAATTTGAGACTAGAGGCAGAAAGACTAAATCAGAAGTGACAGCAGTATGTATGATTAGAATTGGTACACCATGTGTTGGATGATATAAGATGNTCAAAATGAAAAGAAGATAACAATAGGAACTCTNTGTTTCTGTGAAGGATTATTGGTGGTGACTTTAAGACAAGGAAAAAGAACCAGGAACAGGTTGATGAAGAGACTTGCTGTTAAGCTTTGGAAGTCTGTGGTTTCTGAGGCACAATTCCTCAGAGATATTGAGGGAATCACTTTGGGTGTGCAGAAAGGATTCAAAAGAGCACTTGAATCATGGTGTTGAAAGACGTCAATATTTCATTGACTCGTGAGTCAATGCCAATGTTAAGTTTGAAATGCAGCATGTGCACATTGGTCTATGCAAGTTTACAGAAGCTATCACCTTGTCAAAGAATGAGAAGTACTTGAAACCAGAAACCTTGCCAGAAATCCTAAGCTGTTCTTTTATTCTGCTGGGAATGCAAAGTTTCAGAAGTAGCTGTAAGTGCACCATCTACACTCGTGTGCATTTTTTCATCATTGTGGCCAGGAAAACAGCAGATCACTAAAATAGTCTAGGAGCTAGGCATCATTTAAATAAAACCTGAAGGGAGATAAATGTATCTTAACTTGTAAATATTTCAATGACTAGATAGGTCAGGAACCTAGGAAAAAANCAAAAACTACTGTTCTGCTANAGGAATGTAGTAAGAAGATGACCATTAACAATATTCTCTATACTCATAGATCAGTGCCTTGCTCAGCCATCATTGGAGAAGCTTCCTCCTGCAGTAGATGGGAACGAAGACAGAGACACAACAGCCAGACAATGTTCAGAAAGTAAGAGACATTGGAACACTCAGTCTGAAATGGGNTATCTCCATTAAATCTCTCTCCTTCGGGCTCAGGGAAGCCTGCAGAAGAGGAAGCTAAAAGATTGTAAGGTCTAGAGGGGAAGGAGGACACCAAGGAAATTAGCCCTTCTAACCACATCAGGACAGATATAGGAATTCACAGAGANAGTGGCAGCGTCCACAGGGCCTATGTGGGTCTGCCAGATGGGGTCCCAGCACTGAGAGGGGAAGTGGACATAAGCCTCCATGCCTAACTCAGAAGCTATCTTCAATTCATAACCACTGGAAAATGAAAAAACTAGTTTTCTCCAAAGAAGTCTCCTTGGGGAAACAAAGCACTCTTAAGGGCAGGCCCCCTGCCTTGCAGTAGATGGCCAACAGAAAATGAAGTCAATGGCATCTGTGAATGTTCTTTGTCTCACAGTGTTTTGTAAGGGCTTTTTTCTTTAACCTTACAGGTCCTTTGCATATAAATTATGGCTTCTGGTTTTGTGTTTTTATGGGATTCCTATGTGTGTGAACGTGTGTGTCTATATATGTTTCTCATGCTTTTTCTTCAGCTTGTTTTCTTCTGTTTTATACTATTATTATTTGCTTGANTTTGTTATATCTTGTTTTATTATATTATTATTATTTAGATGCCTGTTTGTTTTCTAGTGACAGACAGAAAGAGTGTGNATTCAGATAGGAGGTAATGTGGGAAGGATCTTGGAGGAGTTGAGGGACAGAAAANCATAATCAAAATATATTGTATTAAAAAATCTATTTTCAGTAAAAGAAAAATAGAAAAATATAAAGTTGAAATTAGAAAACTAAAGGAAAGAGCATAACTTCTTTTTATCTTGGCATATTCCAATCCCAATAAATTCATTATTAGAAGTGATGTTCTTTGCCCAATTGCCCCTGCTGCAAATCACACAATTCATTGATTTGCTAAATAAAACTAAACATTAAGTTCACACCATAGATCCATTTCCTCCATAAAGGTTTGTCCAGCCCCCTTCACAACTATTAATGTCCAAACAAATCACTTCTATTTCAGATTTAAAATTGTTTATAATTGTTCTCTGATAGAGAACATTATACATTANGCAATTGTTGGATTTGTATCTTTTCTCTGATTAAACTACATGCTCCTTCATGTTGGAGATATGTTGGTTCTTTTTATCTTTGATTCTTCCACTTGACTGTGTAAACACTAAGACTGGTAAAGTGTTATTCAACTTCCATTGAAAACATAATGAACATTGTTGTGAGATATTTGTACACTGTGAAGAGGTATTGCTGTGATTGGTGTAATAAAAAGCTGAATAGCCAATAGCTAGGCAGGAAAGATAGGAAAGACTTCCAGGCAGAAAGAGGAAGAGAATAATTGAGGTGTGCAGGAGATGCCATTCAGACATGGAATGAGTTGGACANACAAAATGGGAAAGACATAAAAGCCACGTGGTAGAATGTAAATTAATAAAAAAAAATGAGTTAATTTAAGTTATAAGAGCTAGTGGGACAATCTTAAGCTAAGGTTAGGCTTTCATAATTAATAATAAGTCTCTGTGTCATTATTTGTCAGCTGGCGGTGCAAAGAAATGTCTGATTACAGAACATTTATTGACCAGATGAATGAATGTATTCTGGAATGTATGAATGCAGGGATGACTAAGTGAATGAGTGAACATCTACACTGGGCAACTATGCTAAACCCTTCATTTGGCTCACCTGGTTCACTGAAGTTTACTTTTAAGGAAAACTGAGAAGTCAAAGATTTGGAAGCACCCTACAAAGGAACTTTAGTAGTTAGGAACAATCAGTGGTCACAGAGAGGTAGGGAAAAACCACTATCTAAATAGATGGAGCCATTGAGCTTCTGGTTAGAAAGCCGAGAAGCAAATCACATTATGTAGAATTTAGATGAAGAAATGGTTGGTGGGGGAGTTGTTTACATGATAATAGTATCTGTTCAGAATATCNCATTTACTTTGTAAAGGACAAAACCAGGAGAAAATGTCAGACATTGGGAAAAAACTTTGTGAAGGCGATTATGTAAATCTTGATTTGTTTAAAGGGGAAAGATTATAATCCATAGCTCAACTTCACATTTCTTGTTTAAATATTGTTAGTTTGGATGTTAATCTGAGTTCTGTATTTGATTGCTAGAGTATGGGTTGCAAATATTGATTACTATTAAAGAAGGCTGGGCTTCATTTCTGAAAAGAAGCTAAAAGCTCATTTATGTGAACTTAAGTAGTAAACAGCACCTTGGGAGCCCGAGACATTCCCAAACTGAAGTGGGATTTTTTTTCTCTATTACTCTGATTTTCTAGTCTCTGTTCACTTGACAAAATTCATATCCCATATCTGGGCATACACACAAAAGACAAAATAAGAGAGCTCCTTCTTTGCCTTCTTATTATAAAACTGCATTTTCCTAATGAGCCACAAGATATGTTGTGTCTCCTAATGAAGGCCAAAGTCAAACTGTGATGGACAGCAAAGGAAAANGATCACAGAAAAAGAATCCTAGCTGAGAAAAATCTGCTACCCCAAACATGGTTTGCTTTTATCAACAATGAAAGATATTAAGATGTGATGGGAAGGCATGATCTTACAGAGAATTAATGAACTAAATACTCCATGATGTGAGAGGGGAAAACATATCTAACCCTGACGTTATTCTTCAGTGGTTTGCTAGAATATTGAATACTAGTTTACCACACACTGTATATGGCCTGACAGTGGGATTTACAAAGAGAATTTTTCATATGTGATGAAGGGACTGAATTTATGAGAATGATTAAACTGATTCTTGGATATNTGTAAATGACCAAATAATTTCATGTAGACACCAGAAGGAATTCAGACTGATTGTGTAGCTGATGAATTTTATTTTTTAATTTTTTAAAATTCTTCTCTTTACTGGGTCAACAGACAAAGACTATCTAAATGTTTATTAGATATATAAGAAGGGCATTTATGAGACAAATATTATCTCTGTCAGGAAGACTGAAATGTCAGTGACTAGATGAGATGGACAAAGTAGAACTTCTCACTGTCCCAAGCAAAGGCAGTAGAACATACACAATATAAAGATATTATGTATGGTTGAATGTGAAGTGCCGCCCCCCACTTTTCCTCACAGGCACTTTGATCTGTGATGCTTTTGGGGGGATATTTGCTTTTTGTTGGAATATCTGGAGTAGGAGACATGGCTGGCAGAGGTGGGTCACAGAGAGATCTTTGAGAGTTAAAGCTTGGTCTCACTTCCAGCCTCACTGTCTCTTTCTCATTCTGTCAAAATGTAAGGAGCTGCTGATACCATGCCACAAACTCTGCCAGGCCCATTCAGCCATGTTGGATGGAAACTATGAGTCCAAATAACTATGAGTCCCTCATCCCTTGAATTATTGCTTCCATCAGGAATCTTGTCACAACAGTAAGAANGTAATTAATACATAAGGTCTTCAAAAATTAAATGATCCTGGGCTTACAGAAAAATTCCTAAATAACCTATATCATGGAGTTTATATTATTAAAAATAAGGATAAAAGTTTTAACATACAAGGTTGCTTACTAACACTATATACTAATACTAATACTATATTATATGATTCTCTGCAGGAAACCTGCGAGTCCATTATCAACTGTGCATTGGAAGATGTAAAGAGATTTCATGAACCACAACAGCCAGCCCAAAAACTCTGTGGATGCCACATACCATCTAAGANGCCATCTGTTAACTCAGGAGCTATGGTTCCTGAAGATGGACTGGACATTGATGGGAAAACATAGAACGCAATATTTGAAGCAGCATTAAACTATATTAATTTTGAAACAAATTAATGGTCAGAATAGGAAACGATGATNAGGATTAAAGTAAAAGTTGCACAGCAAGGTGGCAACTGAGTTGATGGGTATAAAATAAAACCAACACTAATATGTTGGTAGACATATTAGTATATAGATANTATTTCATCCTGTTATAAAAGCTGGTTTCAGTCTCTTACAGGCCTCCTCTGTTCCCTGTTGCCCCTTTATACATTTTTGTAGGGATTCCTGATCAAGATTTAGAGATAAGGAGATTGGAAGGATGAGTAACTTAGTAACTTACTCAATGTCAACTTAACATAGTAGTGAGGCATGATCTTGATTTCTTCAAACACAGCTTCCTAACTTACAAAGCAAACCAGCACCCTGTATTTTTCTATTGGTCTATTCCACAGAGGTCTTAAGACCTGTGCTATTAAGTGTTTTTCATGTCGGTCTGAACTGACCGTGGTTCAAAAAATGTTTTCTGTGAATTTTGTTTCTGTTTCTTTGAGATGGTCTTTTGATACAGCTCAGGTTGGCCTTGAACTTGTGATCCTACTGCTTCCCTTTTCAAGTACTGAGATTAAAGATGCGCCACTATCAAAAAAATAAATGATTCTTAATTCTAAAATCATGTTCTCTATACTTCATTGATATAAAAATGTCTTATCATCTATACCATGATTATAGGAGGAAGTAGTACTCTGTTTTTTTTTTTTAATTTTCACTTTTGTTTAATTTACTTGGCAAAATAAAAATGTAACACCATAATAAATCACATAAATAAAGACACATGTTTTATGAAATAAAATGCAGATGTATCTGGAGAAAAATATAATAAATCTTCTTTCTCACATTTTGAATCCCCAGGACTGTACTGTGGGACAGTCTACATGGTTTACTCACTCAAACAGCTCAGATAAAACCAGCACCCACTTTAACCTCCCATTTCCACAGCCTATGATTTCTGACCCTAGGTGCTCAAATTCATTCCTTATAATCACAGAAGTTCATGATACAAGGTGATTCACCATGTTCTAAGGGAAAAAATGCCATACATGGGTATTCTAAGAGAACGCAAAGTGCTGGAACAAGATATGAAAATAAGAAAACAAACTTGAGCCCTGTCATCATGAATTGTGATTTCAGGGTCACCCTGCCTAGGATATTGCAGTTTCGGGATCTTCTTGAGCCAGTATATCTCCAAAACTACTGTTTTTATTTCTACCACTATTCCTTCATAGACGTGTAATTTTTACAGCTGTTCCCAGATGACTATACTTGGTATATGTCTAGGTATCTAGCAGANAGATAACAACAAACTTTCAGAAGAGAAAAACACAAAAACAATACATTGATGAAAGTTAAGACACTCTTAACCCATGAAGCCCTTCTCCCAAAGTGGCAAAACTCAGTGCTAAGACAGACTGTTTCTGCCTATTATTTCCACAGGAGACCAAGAGCACAGTATGTGAACATTCAGATCCCTTAGCCACATGGAATATTGCCATCTGTTAGAACTGAAAATGCAATCATTGCTGAGACTACGCTTGAGGTATCATGAAGGAGACCTTTGGAAGTGGTTTATGAGAATCTTGGAGAAGCAGACTGAGGCAAGCTAGCAAGAGAACTCAATGCTGACAAAGACTACAATGTTGATAAAATAACAAAGTAAAGATTATGCTCATGAGGTTTCAGACCAAAAAAAGACTCTATTGGGATTTAAAACCATTTTGTTTACACTGGGCAAAGACTTTGCATGCATTTTGTCTGAGACTGCAGGAGNCAGAGTGGAAAGGGAAAGACAGAAGAAAAGGTGNCTGGTAGGAGAAATTCAAGGAAACACAGCATTCAAGCAGCAGCCTTAGCTTTTATGATGTTTACTTGTAGACACCTCACAGTGAAAACACAGGAACAAAATCCTTAGCAGAAGGTTTTGAAAGGGAAGATGTTTAAAATGAAAGGCAAGGAGTGTTTAGTTGTTAGATATTTATACTTTTATAAAGAAACCTCGAGTTTTGCATTAGACAGTAAAATAATGTGGCATCTCAGCAATGAGTAATACCCAACTCAATGCAGACTCAAAGGTATAAAAACTAAATTTGTTTGAAAGACATTTTAGGACAGAGGATTTTGAGATCAGGGCATTAATTAACTCATCCTGCCCACTTAGAACTGCAAAAGCCAGCAAGGCACGNTTAGGCTGTAACCATTATTCAAATTGGGCCAAATAAGCTTTCANTGACAGGAGAATTTGGCATGAGGCTGGTTTTACAGAATGCAAGAATACAAGCGTTACAGGGCTTCCACCAAGAGTTCAGAGAAAGGCATGGCAAGTATGTGTGACAGAATCAGAGTTCCTGAGCTACTAGTAGCCTTGCCAGAGCTATGCATNATGATATGGAAGTCAAGCCAAAGCTGACATAAGACCCCAGGATGATAGACATGCCAGAAAGATCAAATTGCCACTAAGAAGCCCCAAGGGTGTGCCAAGCACACCCAAGAGAAAGTTTGTAAGAGGNCCTAGAGGTATGGCTTCCTAAGCATTGTAAGCCTACATCTGAATACAGAATGCTGAAGATGCTTTACGCAGATAATTGGTATCTAATCTTTGCCATTTTGGGTTTCTGTCTTACNTTTTTCCAGTCTTCTCTTGCTGTTTTATGACTTCTTAAACAAATAGGAATAATATACATTAGAACTGACAGACCAAAATCAGTTTGCAGTGTGAGATAGACAGTTTGCAGCATTGGTGCCCATAGGCAAAAATGCTGTTGTTTGGATCTGGAATGTGACCGAAAGACATGTGTTAAGGACTTGGTTCGCAGTTGTGTGGNGTGGTACAAAGTTTAGAGGGAGGACATCATAGGAAGTCTTAGGTCACTGGTGGTATACCTCTGAGGAGATTGAGGGAGAGACCCAGTCCCTGCCCCACCCCCCAGTGTGTGTGTGTGTGTGTCTATCTGTGTGACTGTCTGTCTGTCTGTCTGTCTGTCTCTCTCCTCTTCTCTTCTCTTTCAAAGTGGGTATGACATGAATAGATTATTTAGCCACATACTGCTCACTAGAATGCTATGCCTGACCATAGACCCAAAACAAAAAGAGCAAATCAGAGATTAACTGAAACCTCAGAAACCNTGAGCCAAAACGAAGCTTTCTCCTATGTAAGTTAATGATCTGATGGATTTTACTACAGTAATAAAGTNGCTAACACATTAACCTATAATATTAAAGTTACTTCTATGGTTGAGTACTTNGAAAATGCCAGAAGAAAGTGNAGTCTAACTCCCACTAAATCCTCCAGAGATTCCATTTAGTAAGTTAAGAGCAAGGTGGGGTGCCTTATCTATGGATCCACTTCACCTGGCCCATAGGTGTCTCAAATGCTCCATGTACTTTACTTCCACAGAGAGTAC
>LZPO01035555.1:20304-35190 GCA_001675575.1 Neotoma lepida | reverse complement strand
AAATCACATTTTTTCCTTTAAAATATTTTTGTTTGTCACATATTTGCCAGTGTTATTAAGTAGATATGTGACTGTCGTGCATATAAATAAGGTGCATTGTGAAAGCCCTTAGCACATGTTCTAGTTTCATTCTGTTGCTATGATAGAACATTCTAGCCGAAAGCACCTTAGANGGAGAAAGGTGCAGTCTTATAGAATGTAGTCNATCATTGAGGGAAGTCAGGGNAGGACCTGCAAGCAGAAATTGTGGAGAAATGCTGTTTGCTGACTCCATTACAGGTTTATGCTCAGCTCAAATTCTTGTAAAGCCTTGGTCCACCTGCCTAGGGAATAGTGCCACCCACAACAGACTGAGCTCTTGCATATCTACTAAAAATCAAGACAGCCTCCCATAGACATGCCCACAGTTAAAGATAACTAGGGAAGCACAATATTTGATAATTATTGGGTATTTAATAAATGTTTGTTGAATGAATGAGTGAATTAGGGAGTAAAATGTAATAGTACCCCTTACTCTAAATTTAGAGTACAAGCATAGTTTAACATCATTCATGAAACAATAAGATGAATCAAGTAAAGTTATAATTTTATTTATATAGAGAGTAAAGTAATATGCCAGTCAGATACTATTTATTAAAATGAAACTGAGATGCATTGTTTATTTAAAAAGTAAACCTTGATTCTCATATCTTCAATTTATTTGAATATAGGGACCACGAGGCCTGCCTGGTAATGCTGGACTTCCTGGAGAGATGGGTGTGGAGGTAACATTTTGTGATTCATTCTAATCTTTATTTCAATATGTTTTACAAAATAAAGTGAATTAAATATATTAAGTATATGTCNTGAAGAATAATTTATAATGTTTTCTTTTATTTAGAAAATAAAACCTAAAACTATACATGGCAGAAATAATCAATGTGCAGAGATAATTTCATACGTACAAAGTTCTCCTGTAAGAATTAGTTCNGTGAAATGATTGAACAAAAAGTGATGAGAATTGACTTGATAGCTCTTCATTCTAAGAGGTGACATCCTTTAGAGAATGGGGAGTTTTGAAGTCACCTTACTTACTATATCATGTGGAATAATAAACTACATTTGTTATAATTTAAAAATCCAATCACTTCATTTCTGCTTCTCACTCTAGTAGTAAAGCTATACATTACACCACTTCCCTGGCATCTGTGAAAGTTTCTCTCTCTCTCTCTCTCTCTCTCTCTCTCTCTCTCTCTCTCTTACTTTCGCTCTCTCTCTCTCTTCCTCACTTTATCTTCTCATCAACCTTTCTCAGACTCATATGGAACTGCTCTTCCACTTCCTTGGTTTTGCCAACTGAATACCAATGTCACCATGAAAGCTGTAACTCATGCCTCTCCTCTTTCACCACTTATTGATGTCCTGGTGGCATTTTATGTTTTTATCTAGGTAGTCNACTAACATCTCAGATGCAAAAATCTATGCACTATTCTTCTTTTTCTATACATGAAGCCCATCAACTTTCCTAATCTTCTGTTTTCATGAGTGTCTCACTGAANGATCCCATTGTCACCCTAAGCTACTCCTACTTCACCCTCTCCTTATCTTTTCTCTCTGAATAAGCCCTTGCTGCCTTATATCTATCCTTCCCTCTTCAGGTCTCCTGCAAAAAGCAATTCTGCCACCTTTATGCCATGTCTCCCCCAACTCCCCCTAGACCCTCAGCTACTCATCTCCAGTTTATCTTTATTGCATCATTTTTGAGATTCCTTAAGAGTTGCATAACCTTTACAATAAACATCCATTTCTTTTTTAAAAAATTTCTATAAACTTTATTATAAAAAACTTGCAAATAAAAAAATCACATACCAAAATTAACCAATTTTTAACACAATGATGTTCTATGTGGTCTGCTTCTACAGACCTGTTCTTTATTGATTATTCTTTATAAAATTGTATTCTGCTCCTAGGCTTAGAGACCTAGTTCCCCTTCCTTGACTATGCCATGCCTCTTATTGTATACTTATCTGGAGATACAAGAATGCATNTCTTGTAATGATTTCTTTACGAGCTAATAATCTATTTCAGATTATAGTCAACATCAAAAATCATTATATTAGAATGGGTTGGGGTCGGTAATGCAGATATTGACAGGGAAATAAANGAAATAAAGGTAAAGGAGCACTTTACCTTACCTGGTGGAGGAGAAAAATAAGACATATACATGGGAACATTAAAAAAAAAAACAGAAATTGACTTGGAGAGCTAAGGATACAAGGGACATAACCTAAACATAATAGAGGCAATATACAGCAAGCCAATAACCAACATCAAATTAAATGGAGAGAAACTCAAAGCAATTCCACTAAAATCAGGAACAAGACAAGGTTGTCCACTCATTCCATACCTATTCAATATAGTACTTGAAGTGTAGATGAAAGTTTGTCTAGTCCTGGTCTCTGTTCCGCTCAGCTCCCACGGCCGCTTAGACCCAAATAAACACACAGAGGCTTATATCATTTTTAAACTATGGCCCTGGCAGGCTTCTCGCTAGCTAGCTCTTATATCTTAAATTAACCCATTTTATGAATCTATGTCGCCACGTGTTCCACGTGGCTTTACCTGTGTGCCGTTACATGCTGCTTTCTAGATGGCAGAATGGTGTCTGCCCCCGCTCTGCTTTCTGTTTCTCTTCCCCTAGTTCGAATGTCCCGCGTAACCTCATTCTGCCTCACCATTGGCCAAACAGCTTTATTTATCAACCAATCAGAGCAACACATTTTTAGAAAGACATTCCCATCATTGAAGTTCTAGCTAGAGCAATAAGACAATTAAAGGAGATCAAGGGGATACAAAATGGAAAGAAAGAAGTCAAAGTATCTTTATTTGCAGGTGATATGGTAGTATACAGAAACAACCCAAAAAAATTCTACCAGAGAACTCCTACAGCTGATAAACACCTTCAGCATAGTAGCTGAATACAAGATTAACTCAAAAGATTCAGTAGCCCTTCTATATACAAAAGATGAACTGGTGGAGAAAGAAATCAGGGAAACAACACCTTTCACAATAGCCTCAAATAATATAAAATATCTTGNTGTAACTCCAACCATGCAAGTGAAATATCTGTATGACAAGAACTTCAAGTCTTTGAAGAAAGAAATTGGACAAGATATCAAAAGATGCAAAGATCTCCCATTCTCATAGATAGGTAGGATTAACATAGTAAAAATGGCCATCTTACCAAAAGCAACTTACAGATTCAATCGCCACAAAAATCCCAACACAATTCTTCATAGCCCTAGAAAGAACAATACTCAACTTCATATGGAAAAACAAAAAACCCAGGATAGGTGAAACAATCCTGTACAATAAAAGAACTTCTGGAACCATCACCATCCCTGATTTCAAGCTGTACTACAGAGCTATAGTAATAAAAATTGCATGGTGTTGGCATAAAACAGACACATTGATCAATGGAATTGTAAATCCACACACCTGTGGGTGCCTGATTTTTGACAAAGAAGCCAAAATTATACAATGGAAAAAAGAGAGCATCTTCAGCAAATGGTGCTGGTCTAGCTGGATATTGGCATGTAGAAGAATGCAAATAGATCCATCCATATATATTGCCCTGGACAAAACTCAAGTTCAAGTGGATCAAAGACCTCAACATAAAACCAAATACACTGAACTTGATAGAAGAGAAAGTGGGGAACAGCCTTGAACACATTAACACAGGAGACAACTTCCTGAACAGAACACCAATAGCACAGGCACTAAGACTGACAATTAAAAATTGGGAAAAGTTTCAGTAAAGCAAANGAAATCACAATAGGACAAAATGGCAGCCTACAGAATGGGAAAAGATCTTCACCAACCCCACATCTGACAGAGGGCTAATTTCAAAAATATATAAAGAACTCAGGAAACTAGACATCAAAAAACAGATAATCCAATTAAAAAATGAGGTACAGATCTAAACAGAATTCTTAAGAGAAGAATCTCAAATGGCAGAGAAACATTTAATGTAATGTTCAACATCCTTAGTTCAACATCAAGGGAATGCAAATCAAAATGACTCCGAGATTCCATCTTATACCTCTCAGAATGGCTAAGTTCAAAAACACAAATGACAGCTCATGCTCAAGAGGATGCGGAACAAGAGGAACACTCCTCCACTGCTGGTGAGAGTGCAAACTTGTACAGCCACTCTGGAAATCAGTATGGTGGTTTCTTAGAAAATTGGGAATTGATCTATCTCAAATCTCAGCTTTACCACTCTTAGGCATATATCCAAAGAATGCTCAATTATACCACAAAGACACCTGCTCAACTATGTTCATAGCAGCTCTATTTATAATAGCTAGAACCTGGAAACAACCTAGATATCCCTCAGCTGAAGAATGCATAAAGCAAACATGGTATGTGTATACAATGGAGCATTACTCAGATGTTAAAAAAACAATGACATCATGAAATTGGCAGGCAAATGAATAGAACTAGGAAAAAAATCATCTTAAGTGAGGTAACACAGACTCAAAAGGACAAAAATGGAATGTACTCACTTATATGTTGATATTAGCTGTAAAGTAAAGGATAATCATGCTGCAATCCANAGACCCATTGAAGCTAAGTAACAAGGANGACTCAAGGGGGGACCCTTGGATCTNCCTGGGAAGGGGAAATAGAATGGATTTTTGAGGGTAGACTGGGAGTGGGTGGGGATGGGAACAGGAAGGATCAGGGAGGAGGGGTTAAGGAGGGACAGTACTAGAAAGAGATGACTGGAAAGAGGGGGGTTTGGGGGTGACGTAGAAATCTAGTGCAATAGAAACTCCCAGGAATCTACAAGGGTGACCCAGCTAAGACTCCTAGCAATAGGGGATATGTAGCCTGAACTGGCCATCTCCTGTAAGTAGGCAAGACTTCCAGTGGAGGAACTGGGACAAGATATGCTGGGGAAAGATGTTGCAGATATTGTGGGAGTGGCCAACAACCAATGACTGGTCCAGTCTGAGACCCATGCTACAAGAGTGAGCCCACTCCTAACACTGCCTAGAGTACCAGGACCTAGAGGCTGGATGGCCAGACAGAGACTTAGGATAGAACCAAACATGACTGGAAAAAAAAAAAAGTCAATGAAGTGATTCCTAATAATATTCTGCTATATTCATAGATTGATGCCTAACCCAATTGTCATCACAGGGGCTTCATCCAGTAACTGATGGAAACAGATGTAGAAATCTACAACCAAACATTAGGTGAAACTTAGGGAATCCTATGGAAAACGGGGAGGAAGGATTATAAGACCCAGAGGAGTCAAGCACACCACAAGAAAATCCACAGAATCAACTAACCACAGGGGCTCATAGAAATGGAACTGACAACCAGGGAGCCTGGGACTGGTTGTGGAACTCCTAACAGTGGGAGCAGGGGCTGTCTCTGACTCTTTTGCTGGCCTCTGGGACCCTATTCCTCACACTGGGTTGCCTTGTCCGGCCTTAATACAAGGGGAGGTGCCTAGTCTTACTGCCACTTGATATGCCATGTTTTGTTGATATCCATGGGAGGCCTGCCCTTTTCTGAGTAGAAACAGAAGGAGTGGATAGGAGGAAGGGGGGAGTGACTGGGAGGAGAGGAGAGAAGGGAAACTGCAGTCAAGATGTAAAAAATAATAACAGTAATTTTTAAAATCATTTAAAGAAAAAAGAGATTGAAAGAATAAGAAAAGAGCTTTAGTGATAAGAGAAAGGGCACTACAGATGAGAGAATCCCAGGAAGGATGGTATTAGGGAGAAACTTAGACTATGGAGCTGTGTGGAATACTTGATACTTACCGTCAAAAGAGAATGGTAACTGATTAGAGGAAAACCATGAAAAGTCTCCTGAACTCCATTAAAAAGCTTGAACATTTTATCTTGGGCTATTATAAGTCATTATGTAAATAAGACAGTAATGAAATCAGAACCATATTTTGGAAAAACAATGCTAGCAGCTGAATGAGAAATGTTTTTCAGCAAATANAAGTAAGGACAGATCTACCTATTAAAAAGCTGTTGAAGATGGTCACAGTGACACAGCTTGAGAGACAGTGAGCTTCAGGAAAGCTTGAGCTGTGGTGTGAGACCCTGTCTGAAAGAAAGGAAGGAAGAGAGAAAGGAGGAGGGAGGGAGAGAGGAAGGAAAGAATGGAGGAAGAAAGGAAGGGAGGAGAGGGTAGAAGGAGTGAAGGAGACTGGTGAACTGAAGTGATGGATGGACACATGCAGATACTTGTTACATAAATTCCACAGCTTCTTCATATGTGGAATTTGAAAATCAAAGCAGAAAGAGAAATCACTCTGACATTTCTAGGTTACGCGACAGATGTGGGAGTACCTTTTTCTGAGTCTGGAAGAAGGCTGTGAGGGAGCTAGGCCACAGTCTGCTTGTCCACCCAAGGCTAAAGCATACAAACAACAGAGCTAGCTTAGATCTGACCTAAAGATGATGTGCATGGCCAGTACTGCGCCACATCCCAAGCCTGAAGAAAGCACAGAGTGCTGAACCTCACAAGCTTGAATTTTTAAAAGAGTAGATAAGATTCTGTTGTAATAAGGGTGTGAAGTGCAACTGGTAGTCTGAGGAAAACACAGTGGTTTTGAACAGTGTTTGGAGGCAGTGGGAGAGAGTGCCCACTGGCAAGTAAGATGAGATGTGCCTCACTCTGAGGCAGACTGAGGAGGTCCCTGACTTTGATGACACTTGACTACCGAAGCGTGCTCATGTGACTAGCAGCATTTACATACTCTGCGGCTTCCACGGATTTGCACAGCTTCATGAGGTAGATCCAGTTATTTCCCCCATTTTACAGATGAAGAAACTAAGCCTTGCAATTATGAAAGAGCACTAGCTAGGAGTAGTAATGTCAGTCTCGGATCCAAATATAGGCACTCTGCCTCCTCATTCTCAGTCATGGAAGTAAACACCAAGGAACCCAAAAAACACAAACCTAATTTCCTCTAAGCAGTGGAACTGGACTTTTCATTGTCTGCCCTTCTCTTCTGTTGTGTATGTACTTTTTATTTTATTTTACTTTGAAAAACAGTAAATGTGGATTGCAGAGGCCTTATGAAAAAGAACAACTAAACCTCCTCCCTTCAAAAATACTATTAAATAATGTGAACAATAACTTAATTTCTAATAATTATAAAAAAGAGTCCAATCTGTGCATCAGAAATATTGAAAATTTACTGAAAGGAAATAGAGAAGAGTAGAAATATGGGGGCAAGGAGAAGTCACACAGTTCCACTCTACGCTAAAGAGCTATTGGCCATTAGCTTCAGGGAGGAGAGACAGTTTTCTCCAAGATTATTGCCCTTGGTAAGTCAACCACTCTCCAATAGAAGACTGAACATCCAAGAATATTTGAGCAGAACTAATTGGTCTTGACGGATTCTTTTGTTAAAATGGGTAGGTGTAGGGGTGAATTGGGAAAGCACTGGGAGAGATGGGGTGAATATGATCAGCATATGTACAACACTCTCAACGGACTAATCAAAAGGATGGAAGGATAGAATGAATAAAGAAGACGAGGGGGCACATAGAGGATGCAAAAAACATGGCTTATGTTTCTGGGAGACACGAATAACACAACAGCAGCTGTTGAAGCTTCAGAACATGAAAGAGCCAAAGACTGCAAGAAACTATATGTTTTCAAGGTCAAAATAATCAAAAGGTCACCCAACAAAGCTAGACTCACCAAGAAAGAAGACTGGAAAAATAATTCAGTATCTACATCTCCTTTTCAGTGTGACAACTTCATCATTAATTCATCTNGTATATTTTATTTTAACAAAGTGAAAAACTTAATTGATCTTAAGGAAGTGGGTTTCAGTGGGCACAGGAGGAAGGGATGCGATGCTCAAAAGCGAGGAAACATCTTTGAATCTGAGGATAGATAACTTGAAGCTGTAGGAAATAGATTATCTCATATCCTCTAAGGTCTCAAAGATGAAAGATTGGGGAGAAATTTCTTAATTGTCCTGGTTTCAACTAATGCTCTTCTTGACATTTGAACTGTTAAAGAATCCCAGAAAAGCCCTGTCTTAAGTGTTGAAGTGTGTGTGGAGGCAGCACATAGACTCTTACCCTTGAACTGAAACTCAAACCACTTTCTTATGGGGTTGGTACAGCCTTTGTAACATGTCAAATCATTCTCTTTTAGGGACTTCCAGGCACTGAGGGAGAATCTGGCCTGCAAGGTGAACCAGGTGCTAAGGTAACTACGCTAAAGTGTAAGAGAGAGGGACGTCTCTAACGTAACACCCACACTTGCCCCAGTTTGACATACACTGTTTTTTTGGAGGGGGTAAGGTTGAGTCAGGGTCTCACTGTGTTTTCCTGGCTATCCTCGAACTCACTATGTTGAGCAGGCTGGCCTCAAACTCACATAGATCCACCATCTGCCTCCATGTGCTGGGATTAAAGAAAGGTGTGCACCACCATGCCTGGTGACAAACACCATCTTGAAGGCAGATGAAGGCCATCAGAACAGAAGTACCGTGGATGATGTCCCTTATAATATGCACTCTGTGATTAGGAGTGCAACTTGAATGAAAAGAGCTTCACCTGCCCTTTGTCTCTTCAGGGAGATGTTGGACCTACTGGAAGTCCTGGAGCAGCAGGGGAGTCTGGATCACGTGTGAGTACCTACAATGTACTGACCCACTTGTTTGAGGGAACTCAGAATTTAACTACCCTAGACACATCAAAAAGTAGAATAATAAGTCTTTCAAATGCACTATAAAATGTTTCATGAATTTAAAAACTACACACTAAACCCTATTTGCATTCTAAGTTAGGCATTTAGAATNCTAAGTGACTTTTCTCAAAACCAGGTGTGCTCTGAAAAGCCTTGCCAAAAATGTGCAGTCACGTGATTATTACTTAGTGTTGCATGAAGAAGAAATTCACAAATCATTGATCAACACATCAGGACATTTTCTACCTAGCAGACAGATGAAAGATTGCAATGTAATGTGTGTTTTAAAGCCACTCCAGGGCCTAACGAGATGCAAGGAAATTTTTAAGAGTAGCTGTAATTTGACATCTTAGAAAAGTTATGAAAATATAGACAGGTTTTAAGCCATGATAAGTTTTGCTTTCCAAAATAACAAAGTTCAAAATAATTTTTAGAAGTCTTTGTTCACTAGCAGATAAAGTAGGGAGATTTTTTTTTTGTACCTGGTTTGTTAATTTGCATTTTCCTTTTGGGGAGGTGGGTAGTAGGGTTCAGCTTAATACAGGGATCATTAATGGGAATGATGCTGTACTATTAATTAGTACTAATTAACTCACTTTAACTTAGTTATAAAGAGAGCAACACTGCCTTAACAGCTTCATAAGCTATATACAGTCTGTGTTTCTGCAAGTTTCATATCTAAAAGGCAGCTTATTGATGTGCCTTGGCCATAATCTTTGCCTCTCTGAAAGGAGAAAATACAGAAACTGGAAGTCTGGTAAAATGATCATGATTGAATTTTGTTACTTAGCCCATGTAAGTTCATTATATCAAGGAGCTGTATTTCATGTGATGGTAGTGTTTACATGACTTGAAGTCAGAAGCACGTTCTAGCTATATTAATTTCCAGACTCCAGATAAATATGTTACCTGTAATTATCTAAAATGTGTTAGTATTCTAGATGCACATTGTATCTGAATTTACAACCATGACTATCTTAAGTACCTTCAGAGCTCTTCCAGGCAAATCAAATCATGCTTATTACACTGTCAGGCCTTCTTTAGAGATAAAGTTGAAGTAGAAATGAATGACTACAAACGAGCTACTTCCTATACCTTCTAGGGGCAAAATATAAACTAAAATCAATGAGATAGACAAAAACTTAATCTTGCTTTTCTGCTACAAAATAAAACAGGGTGAACCAGGAGCTCCCGGAGAAGAAGGTCTCCAAGGCAAAGATGGATTGAAGGTAAACTTTATATATTGAGACAATGTCTCATGTATCCCAGGCTCGCTTCAAACTCACAATATATCCTGAGGATGACTTAAACTTTGGATCCTCCTGCCACTCCCTCCCAAGTTCTGGTACCATAGGTTTTATTCAGTGCTGGAGATAACACCCCAAGCATCATATGTGCTTGACAAACACTGTACCAACTGAGCTACAACCCCAGCCCCAAGCTAGCATTTTAAATGGAATATTTAAAATATCAGGCTTGGTTACTTTTGTGTGTCAAATAAAAATATACTTATTACATGACATAATTATTTCACAGAATGTGCAGAAACACATTCTTAAAAATAAACCCTTTTCATTGGGTTCCAGGGGACTCCAGGAGGAAGCGGACTTCCTGGAGAGGATGGAGACAAAGGAGAGATGGGCTTACCAGGACCAACAGGACCCTGGGGTAGAGCAGGTCAAATGGGTCTTCCAGTAAGTACCTCTGGGTTCACTTAACTCAGTGCCACATGTTCAGGTAAACACATGGTCACATGCCACACACACACACAGGCAACGCACATGCACATGCAAACACACACGCACACACACACACACACACACACACACACACACGCACACACATACACCCCTCCACACACACAGGCATGCATGCACAGGCAACACATATGCACATGCACATAGACACATACTTTGACATTTTATGTCTACAGGGTGACTGGAGATGTTGAGCTGTGTCTTAAATGAGTGACAAAACATGACTATCCATCATCCTCAGATGCGAAAAGGGAGAGATACTTTTTCATAAACGGTTGAACTTCTGTCATAAAGTCTTTGTCGGGGGGAAAGTCTTCTGTTGTCTCAGACTTAGTTTGTATAAATATTCTGCATCTTTCATAGAGCCCATGTTATTGTTATAGAATAACATTTTAGCCCTCAGATTAAGATTCTTTGTACATATGATACACTACCAATACCAGCTCCTAAATTATATTGATTTAAAGGAAATACTAAATTTTATAGTTAAGAAAATTTCTTGCCTTGAGACAAGTGTAAGATGTGAATCATGGGAGCAGTTTCGAAGGATATTTGTGACACTCTTCCATATAAGTGTTCCAGTCTTTGGGGTAGTGTTTGGTTAAAGCTTCACTGTTGCCCCTTGTCTGACATGTGTAAGCAAGGGAGATTATTTTATTTTTACTTCTCTAAGTTTTCTTGACTTTAGAGACTGTTCTTTCCTTGGTAGAAGAATCCCTATGATTCTACTAAACAGCAAGAAAAGATTTCTCTCTCCTCTGCACACTGGCAATCTTCAGCCTTTTAAAGACTCAAAGTGAACTTTGAGTTGTGGAAGTCTTCTCCCTGGAAAATAACTCTTGAACAGCACAGCTCTGTCTTCTACTCTATCACTAACCACATTATTCTGGGCTCCAGTACTTCCACGTGGGGGCTCTGTAAAGAGTGAGGAACTAGCCATGGGTGAATTAACCATGCAGGCAGACTGCAAGCAGAGCAGGGATTTATAAAGTTGGTCATCACTATGTATTATTCCTGCGTGTCTCTTCATTGGCTTCTAACCTCCAAATCAATAATGTGTTATCAGTGGTGTAGCACCTGCTGCCTCACCAAGATGAAAGTGCTATCTTGAAAACCATGACAAATACCATAAATGAAGCTCTAACTGAATATCTCATCACTCACAATTATCTACCACTGCAATTGCTTTAGTGACAATGAAAACAATGCTATAATATAATTAATGTATTATAATAAACATATACCCTCCTCAAATAATAGGTGATGGCTCAAGCATATTTCTGACTGGCATTTAAAGAATGAGGGTAAAGGAGCTGGAGAGATGGCTCAGCAGTTAATAGCTCTTGCTGTTCTGGCAGAGGACCTGGGCTTGGTTCCCAGGACCCACATGGAAGCTCACAACCATTCTCTGTAACTCCAGTTCCAGGGAGTTTGATGTTCTCTTCTGACCTCTGCAGGCACCAGGCATGCACGTGATGTGCGTACCTATATGCAGGCAAAACACTTATATACGTAAACTGACTAACTGATTAAAGAAAAAAGAATATAGATAAAGCAGGAGCATCACTATGCTTAAATATTAACATGTGGAGATTATCCCGTCCAGTTTTACCATCCTGACAAATTGCCTATTTCTCCTCTACCCTAATGTCTCATCACAGCACACACAGTGCCTTAAGGATCCTCCCTGAGATTAAGCAACTTGAACTCACTCACCTCCTCTCATAGAATCCTCCTGACAATCTATCTATGTTATTATTCCTCATTTCACCAGAAAAATAAAAATTTAGACTCACAATACAGCAGCAGATGCCAAAGCTGACAGCAATTCCTTTATTCTCTGATTTCAGGATCCTCACCCTCATTGAAATACTCACTTTTAGTCTTGGGTTTTATCTTTCTAGGGTTCTCAATAGTTTTCATCATTTTTTAGAGAATTAATTTTTCCATTAGCATCAGGGCTGGACCCGTAAAGAAGCAAAATAGTCAGTGCCAAGGAATTGTGATTCCTGCTCATTCTTTTTTTGTTTTGTTTTGTTTTTTGTTGTTGTTTTTGTTTTGTTTGTTTTGTTTTTTGAGACAGGGTTTCTCTGTGTAGCTTTGGCGCCTTTCCTGGAACTCACTCGGTAGCCCACACTGGCCTTGAACTCAGAGAGATCCACCTGCCTCTGCCTCCCGAGTGCTGGGGTTAAAGGCGTGCGCCACCACTGCCCAGCCTCCTGCTCATTCTTGACAAATGGATGTTCTTCAGGGCTGGGTATGTTGCTTAGAGATAAAGCATTTGTTTAGCATGCACAGGTGGCTTTTTTCTCCAGCATGTGCACACACACACTCATATAGTGTGTTTGTCCATATGTATATATATATNTATGTATGTATATGTATATATGTTATGTATATGTATATAGACATATATAAAGATTATATGTGTGTATCTCCAGTAACTTACACTTCAGCATGGATTCTTAAACAACTAGCTTAAACAGAGAACATAGGAAAGAAGGATCTAAGCACACTACAGCACAGCATCCACAGGGACTCTGAGGATGATGCCATGTGACAACTGGGGATGGAGAGAGCAGAGATGGANCAGAGGCTCCAAACAGACCATGGAAAATGATAAACACAGATCCCATCTGCGTCCTAATGTCTCCCAGGACCAATCCTGCCCAGTACACATCTTTGTTACTTTTTTTTAGCAACAACACATGTGTGTTTCTTTTTTATTCTTTTTGTTGTTCTCTTTGGAATTTTAAATGCCTTTCAGCTTATAAACACAATAAAAATACCGTGGCATATTTTTTTCAAAAGAATTTTATGATCCAAGGAACTATTGCTTAATCAGGCAGCCTGATGTTGGTTTTATTTTGCACTTTTAAAATTGTTCCTTGGGCAATGTCACAAAGATGCTACCTCAATTTCTACAAAATAAACAAGGAAAAGAATGTAAGAAAATCACTTTTTCTTTTTCAAAGAAGCCCTTCATCTTGGAAGACTGAGATGAGATCTGTGTTGGGGAAGCGTACGAGGAAAGCATCAATTGACAAATTCAAACTCCAAGCTACTGCTTCTCTGGGCAGAAGAGAAAACATGTGTATTTTATGCATGAATTCTATTCTAAAATGCTCGATTGCCTGAATGCATATCTCTACTAGAAAAGAAACATCTGTCTAACTTATGGTCAGTCATCCACAGCTGAAGATTCTCCCACAATGGTATCTCAGCTCTAAACACATGTGGAGCTATGAATTCCAAAGTGGAGCATATTAAAATGAAATTATGTTGTTTATTCTTTTAGTGCAAAATTCAGTTAGACTTATTTAAATATGCTTTTTTGATCTGCTTAAGTTAGAGTAAGAGTTTTCTTGGAAACCTCAGGAAATAAATTGATCAGAAATTTTGGATTGGTATTATTAACTGACATTCAGGGATAAAGAATATCTAATTCTTATCATATAAGTGTTTTCTGTGACTATAGAGTTAAGGTTTTATTCTCAACTGTTTTAGCCTAAGCATCATAGATAAAGAAATCCTGATCTGCCCACTGTTTTCAAACCACTGGTTCCCCACTCTAGAGCTGCATTTCTGAGCAAGCCAGTCTGTCTTATACTTTGTATATCCACTATGTAGAATGACAGGCTGAAGCTGTGCAGAATTTCCCAAGGTGGCTGCTGACTTAACATGACTCTGTTCCTGCTATTTCCACTTCCATCAGAAAAGACCCCCATTCAGCTGCTTAACATGAAGCTTCTGCATAGATTTCCTTTGGAAGAGAAGGCTCTGCAGTGTTAAAACAGCATTCATTTGGGCTGGAGAGATGGCTCGCCAGTTAAGAGCATAAGAGCTCTTGCAGAGGACTGCAGTTCAGTCCCCATGTCAGGCAGTGTACATCCCCTGTGACACTAGCTCCAGAGGATCTGACGCCTTGGACTTCAGCAGACATCTGTACTCATATGTGCATACCTACATATTGACACATGCACCTAACTATAATTAAAAATGAAATATTTAAAAAGCAACATTCACTTGAATTTCTAATGTTTTATTCAGCCTTTCAGAGAATGATTCTACGAAACACACATGTCCAGACAGTTTCTGGTAATTTTTGTGATTCTAGAATTCTGTTAAGAATTGGGCATATAGTTCATGCATTTCCACTAGTTTGACAGGCCATCTCAGTACATTTTCCAGTTATGTTCTCCATGTCCTTTGCTCATACAATTTTTCCTCTCTCACAACTGGACTCCTGGGGCTCGGGTTGGCACCCGGTTGTGGGTCTCTGAATCTGTTTCCATATGTCTCTGGGAGAGGGCTCCTGGGGGCTCCTCAGCTATTGGTTGACAGTTCATGCATCTCCACTAGTTTGGCTGGCCATCTCTGTATATCTTCCCATCATGATCCCATT
>LZPO01035555.1:0-11378 GCA_001675575.1 Neotoma lepida | reverse complement strand
CAATCATCACTGCCCTAGAAAAGTGAAATAAATCCTCTGAGCTGTCAGAAATGCCTCACGTATCCTGACTGACTGATTACAAGTTTACCGTCTTTTTCACATCTTGAGTATCAATAATAAAGCAGGCTTGTAGCTGGAAGTTTCTCTGGTCCTGCCTGGCCCCACGGTCGGGACNAATCTCTCCCACCTGCTGTCCGGCAGCCACTTATATTAATTACAAACTGTATGGCCTGTGGCTTCTTGCTTCTTGCTAGCTAGCTCTTTCATCTTAAATTAACCCATTTCTATAAATCTATGTGTTGCCACGTGGCTGTGGAGTTACTGGTCTGGTGGCATCTTGTTGCTCCTTTGGCAGCGGCTGGCATCTCTTGACACTACCTTTCTTCTCTCTGTAGCTCTGTTTGGATTTCCCACCTGGCTGTAAGCTTTCTTACCATAGGCCAAAACAGCTTTATTTATTGTCCAATGGGAGCCACACATATTCACAGCATAGAGAAAGACATCCCACAGCANAGGCTGGTTCCTGTTTTGAGAAAAGGAATGAAAATGTGGCTTGTGAGCACCTGTCAAAGAGAAGGACTTGTGAGTGTGACACCAGATAGAGAGCACACAAGTTCTGAAGGATGTGAAGTGGCNTAAGAAANAATAGGGATTCTTGCAGGCATAGTGTGAGCAGGTNAGAGATGATCCTGAACGTCCGGAGCTGTGCACTCACTTCTTTTCACAGCAGACCTTTGGGGTGCTGAAGTTCTCTATAGAAATGGACATCTCATGAGTCCTATTTCCTCGTGATTACAATACACACATGCAAAAGAGAGACAGTTGTATGTAGCAAAATACATTTGAAAGCTGGTTACATAGGATTCATCCTGAACATATTATAGTTCCTACTTGGTTGTTTTAAAAAAAAAAAAGACTTTTTAGTCTCTTTTCAAAATAGTTTTTATTTTTCAAATAACATGTGNTAGCAGTTTCTTTGGGCCAGATGTGATAGCATGCATCTGTAATCCCAGCAGNCAGAGAGCAGAAACAGGAAGATCACCCACAAAGTCAAGACCAACCTGGTCTACCTAGTAAGTTCAAGGCACACAGTGAGACGCTGTCTCACAAATCAAGGCAAACAATAGCAAGAACCGTCATCCGTAGAATTCTGCTTTCCACGTATCCTCTAGAGTCATTCAAGTATATGATATAGTTAAATACATTACTACGTTTCTTTTCAGTCATGCTAATGTCGTCCACAGGGTGATAAAGGACAAATAGGACCTGTGGGAGAAGCCGGAAGCCGAGGCTCCCCTGGAAAGGCTGGGGAAAGTGGCCCTAAGGGCGCCCGAGGAACAAGAGGTGCTGTGGTCAGTATTTGATTTCTTTTCAGCACTGAGTCACTGTGGATGGAAAAGAACTGTATCCGTGCTCTTAAAGCGTCATCCTTGATTGACTTTACAGAGGATGCAAATGTTCCATTGAAAATAATCTACCTCTGTGGGATGGCGGGAATCGCAGGCATTCCACAGTCTTAAACAGCTTAGTGGGTTTTGGACATGCAAAAGGAAAGGGAAAATTGAAAATGGAAATAAAATATGAAATGAGGTTTTAAAAATCTGATTTTAACTCCAAAGTTAAGTAGGAAAGTTTATACACTGGGCACTTCAAAATCAGGATTTAATATCTGTCTGAAGCTGTTGTCATGTTGGCAAATTGCTTTGAAAATTAAGTGAACTTGAAATGTGTTTCCATTCACTGTTCAGACCCGTTCTGCCTTAACTTGAGATTATCTTTCTAAACAGCTGGGAGAAATCTGCCCAACAGCTATTTATATCTCATCTTTTGCGTGAACTTTGCCTGACATGGGGAACTGAAGCATGATGCTTCTGAACCTGTGACAGCAAAATTGTGCTGCTGGTGTGTGCTTGACCTGCTCAGAAAATGATAGTGTGAAAGAACGATATTTCAAAGATAATCTTCTATTCTATGAACTTGTTTATAATATGTAGGTGCATTAACTTCATCTCCATTTAAATACTCAGTGTCAGGCCTGTCACCAAGGCCTTCAAGAGACCATTGCATAATCTGTTTGGTTTCTCAAGAAAATTTGCCATTATTTACTGACACCTTAGCGCCCAGGCCTTAGGTCATTTTATGTCACTATTTCTCTGCTTTTTGCTTATGTTTTAAAAACATTATATAATGTGATTAATTTTTAATAAACATAAGAATTAATGCAGCCCAAATATTGCCTTTAATGTAAGCTTCTACTTTGGAATTTTTCCTGTAAAAGTATTCACCTTAAAAATTTTTTAATATATTTTTAATTAAAATGTAATTACATTAGTTCCTCTCTTCTCTTTCCTTCCTGTGTCCCCTCTCTCCAACCTCTCCCATGCCCCCAACTCTCTTTCAAATTTATGAATTTCTTTTCCTTGATTATTATTGTTACATATAATTATAGATGTACAAATACTCACACAAAGCCTCCTGAGTCCATTTTCCAAAGCTACAGCCCATTGTCCATATTTCAAATTAATTCATTTAGTGTTTGACAATCTGATAAATGAGAACATATATAATTTTTGCTTTAATATTTAAATTCCCCTTGTTATAATTATGTAATATATACTTTTTCCTCTGAAAATTTCTTGTTAATTTATGTATATATGTGTGTGTGTGTGTGTGTGTGTGTGTGTGTGTGTGTGTGTGTGTGTACACACTACATATTTCTATTTGGTGAGTATTTTTTCTTGCTGATTTGCAACCATTACTCATAAATCTCAAGTGATGATATAATTTGTTAAACATGTTACAAAATAAATTATAAATTATTCCATTTCTATCAATTATCTGTTTTTGTGTCTTTTGATGAGTAGATAGTTTTAATTTTAATAGTCAAAGTTGTCAATGTTTTCTTTTGTATTTTCTGGATTTTATTCTTCATTAGAAATTCTATCCCCACCTAAAGTATGCAAATTTTCATNCATATTCTTATCCTAATATAGTTCTCACATTATTTTTAATTCTTTAAGCCATGTGGAGATTTTTTGTTTGTTTGTTTTCTTAGTTATGTAAGATAGATGTTTGTCTTCCCCGACTTCTTATTTTCTTAATTCTGTTATTGAACGCTCAATATATTTTCCACTTTAGTGCGAGGCTACTTTTACTGTAACTAAACCCAAATATTCAGTGATTTCACNGTCTATTTCTGTCCATAGCAGCCTGTTCTGNCTATCACACTGTTGCCTCTGTTGAGATCTGTTAGAGCAGACACTGCATGGTTCCTTCCTCAGAGACACCCGGCTCTGATGCCCACCTCATTGTNAACTTTCTTACCTACCGCTCAGTTCCTCCTAATACCTGGTCTTCCTACGAGAAGCATGAGGCATCTTTCCACTTACTCATTGCTCTCATGTTTCTGTTGATTCTTCTGACTTATTACATTGACTGGAACTTGGAGAGTGGTACCGACTGGATCTTTTGTGATGAGAAGCTGAAACTGCCCTAGTGAGAACACTCCTGAGGTCTCACNGTCNGGTATCATTTTCAAAATATACTTTTTCCCTTTAGAGAAATTTCTTTTTTTTCTTGAATGACAGTTTCAGCTATGATATTTTGAATTTTACTAAATTCTACAACATTTGTTTATATCAGAGTTTCAGTTATTACAATCTAGTCNATGATCCATTTTGAATTTGTTTGTGAGCAGGGAGAAAGATGTGGAATTTACTTTCATTCTTCTACACNTAGATACTGAATTCTCCCAGNACTGTTTGTTTCTCTCATGCTTTTCCTCTGTTTTCCCCTTGCCCATTTCTCCTCCTTTTGCTTCTTATTAATGCACTGGGTTTGAAAAATCACCACTCCACACTTACACTAACAGATTGTCATATCTTCTGTGTCCTCTCCTGTGACCACTTCACACTTACACTACCAGTGTGCCCATCTCTTCTGTGTCCTCTCTGTGACCACTGCACATTTACACTAACAGAGTGCCTGCTCGTCTGTGTCCTTCCCTTACTGGGGTGAAGTTCAAGTGGTTTTACTGCATTTTAAATACAGCTTGTTGTCAGATCTTTATATCTGTGAATGCTGCCTGCTTCTCCCTCTAAGCAGAAGTTAGTATCATGGATGAAGACTCACATAAGGATAGAGAAACGCATAAAAGACAGACTAAAAAAGAAATATAACTGAGGGACAGACACATCCATCCCAACAGATGTCCAAATCATAGCAAGAAACACACAGAATATTAGAAAACAAGCCACTTGGACACCTCCAAAACCTCAGGGCCCCTCAAAAACTGAACCCAAAGATAATGAAATAACCGAAATGTCAGAAAAAAATTAGAATCTTCTACAAATGTTCAATGGCCACAGGAGACCCCTTTGTTCTTNGTTTAGTAAATACATTTTTCTACCTCTTTCTGTCTGGCACTGGCTAAATTTCTCTTATTTTTATGTTGGTGTTTTCCCAGCACCCATTTAGAAACAGCCTGTAATTCCAGATTTTGTTTTTC
Organism: Neotoma lepida; assembly: GCA_001675575.1. Lineage (NCBI taxonomy): Eukaryota > Metazoa > Chordata > Mammalia > Rodentia > Cricetidae > Neotoma > Neotoma lepida. Next base: position 6,871 of record LZPO01035555.1, on the reverse strand, counting down.
CTCTCAGGAAGAGTTGTTCTAAAGAATTTTAGATTTAAGTAGATTGTTTTTTCAAGTCTCTTGTTCCATTCTATTTGTGTCTCATCATATTCAGAGAAGGTAATATTTGATTCCTGCTTTGAAGAACTTTATTAAAATTTTGTTTGAGGCCATTATGTACTAAACATTTGTAAAGTTGCGTGTTTTCTATGGGTCTGTGAGCACAAAATTCCACGTATTTCTATTATATTAAGCTCATTTACTAGGCTTCTCAAATCCTTGGCACTCTCTTACTCTCCCNCTGCTCTCTAAAGAAGTTACTGAATCCTCCCCATGCACTTAACTTTTTGTAGGTACCGTGTTCAGCAGAATATATCCTAGGTGCACAATATNCTTAGGTACACTAAGGTGCCTGGTCCCTGTTTCATTATGCTTCCCACATTTTATTTCTCCTAGTAGCGGCTCCCNTTTATCCATTCCTTGAGCCAGCAGCCACCTTCAGTCATGCCTGCCTNCTGGACACAGTTACCACGCTTGCCTCATTTAACCTCTAAGGACATGCTGCTACTGTCCGGTACCCAGAACAAGCAAGGAAGCAGGAGAAACTTCCGACTCCNTTCCCAAATTAGTCAAGTTGACTCCACCCAGCCCCTTCAATNTCTTTATTTTAGAATTTGAAACTTCTTTGAAATCATTTGCACACCAGAAATTATTTTCTTCTTTGCATATGTTTAGATCTAATTTTTGCCNCAAATCACAAAATTTTAGTCCAGAAACTATGCTTATCTTCCAGAATTAATTAAATTAAACAAATAAATACCTTCCCACTCTATCTCTCCTTCTCTTTCTCATGTCATTCATTCATCCTAATCTAATCTAATCTTCATAAAAAGCCTTGGCAATTTTTCTTGTGTTTCTTTCAGTTAGTACTGTGACTGAATCATTACGTTCCATTATAAAAATCCCTATAACATATAATGTCTGAATTCTTATTTAAAATGCCTTTTCATAGTTCTTTCTCAAACTAAAATATGTTCCAATCCAAATCTTTCTAAATTTCCTGGTTCGTGATTAATAATTGTATAGTGAATTTTTGTTTTAGAATATAGCAAATATACAATATAGCAAATTGTGCATTGTATGTGAGCTATAGTGAAGCAGCTTGGTCAGGTGTGACATTACACACAGATTCTCACAGCTGCTTAGTATAATAGATGGCAAATCCCATACCTATTCTGTGCCTTCACTTTCTTACCCCCTCCTTGTTTTCAGACCCAAAAGGAGAATCCCATGTGCAAACTCTTTAATGATATCGAAATAGGACATTTTTACTATCACTACCTGAGCTGTCTTTCACCTGTTGGAGTCATCTTTTTAGTAGATTAGGAGCATTTCTTGATCAGTCTTTAATTTATATGGCTTAGTCATCTGTAAAATACTGATAACAATAATCTTACTATGGTAATGACACACAGGTNGCCAGTATTTCTGCTCTATCAACTTTGGCCTGTGTTAAAGCCATGCTCCTGGAAGCATCTGGAATCATCTATGCGGATGGAGCCGTTCTGAATCCCAAAGTCACAATATCAAACACTATCAGGTTCCACTTTCTGATATCCAGTGACCACAAACTTTGACAGACATGAACTGCACTTCCATGAGCCTTCTAGGGACCAGCAGTATTCCAATAAGTGATCGTGGTTTTTAATAGACACATACCAGAAATGAACCCNAAATATTGTTTGTGGGACTTCTACAGTTCAGAAGAAACACAGACAAAAATGAGGNTGTCATGTTTATGNTTTCCCAATTAAACCAGGTAGAAAATCTGAGGTAAAGGTTTCACTAATAGGCATAGATGATTAATGATTCAAACAATTGTTGATTTTCTCTCTCATATTTATTTTGATTTTTAGGGTCCATTAGGATTGATGGGACCTGATGGAGAACCAGGAATACCAGGATACAGAGTAAACATTTCTAATTTTAAATATATATATTTTTATTCACAGGCAGGAAAGCATTTTTAGTTCATATTATATTCCAAATGTACCAATTAAGATTCACTTTTCCTTTATTAAAACTTTATTATAAAAAAGCATGCAAATGAAAACATCACACAATGAAATTAGACCCAATATCTACACATCTCAGTAAACATCTGTACAGTTAGAATGGCCATTGTGGAGCTTCCCANTGGATTTTACACCTTCACTATCATATATCATATATACATCCATACACTTACCCACCACCAAAAAAAAATGAAAGTTCTAAGAAAATAAGTAAAGTAAACCCTGTTATTTATTAAGAAGGTTTNTTTTCCTTGATAAAACATTGTGATGTATTTAATTCTCAACCTCCTATNAAGTGTATCTTACTTTTCTTCTCAGGACACTGCAATGTCTAATAGCATGGGCTTGGTAGCACTATTTAGCATATGTCCACGTGGTCTGGAACTTGTCTCTTTACTTGTTTCTCTTTTTATAGGGCCAGCAAGGTCAACCAGGACCCTCTGGATTGCCAGGACCTAAAGGAGAAAAGGTGTGTGTGTGTGTGTGTGTGTGTGTGTGTGTGTGTTGTCCTTTTAATTCCAAAGTTATATATGATTTTTTTCTAAATGAATGCATGGAAATATTGCAAGAGATAGAAGAACCACTTTCCAAGGTAGATAATTTGCAAATTCTAGGAGGATATAAATACCAAGTAATTAAAATTCAAATAAATTATTAAAATATCTTTCATGGATAAATTAAAGATTGAGCTGAGACAGTGTGTGTGAAGGTGCTTTGTGATACACAGTTTCATAAAAGCAAAATTATTTATTGAAAGANGATGTGATGTCCTAGATGAAATGACCATAGCATATAAATATTAACATTTAAATTTCCAAATGAGTTAGAAATAGCGTTACTCAGTTTATGATTTAATTGAAAGTCTACATGTTGAGAAAATTCCTAAGATGCATTCTATGTAATTAAAACAGATTAATACTTCCAAGAACCATATACTGTACCAGGCTTTCTTTTTGGGCCACCAACNAGCACCCAAATCATGACACGGAGGCTTCTTATTAGTTATGAATGCTCAGCCTAGCTTAGGCTCATTTCTGGCTAGCTTTTTTAACTTAAATTAGACTGTTTGTCTTTATCTACCTTTTGCTTTGGGGCTTTTTACCTTTACTTCTGTATGTCCTACTCTGACCTTTATTCTGTATGTCTGTATGTCCTACTCTGTGTCTGCTGGCTGGCAGCTGCTTGCCTGGCCCCAGGCATCTCCCTCTCTTTCTCCTTCATTCTCTCCTCTCCTTCTTCTTCTCCTATTCTTCTTCTCAAGCCTTTATTTCTCCTTCTATTTATTCTCTCTGGCTGCCAGCCTTGCCTATCCCTCTTCTGCCTAGCTATTGGTCGTTCAGCTTTTTATTAGACCAATCAGGTGCCTTAGGCAGGTAAAATGAAACAAATGCAACACATCCTCACATAATTAAACTAATGCAGCAGAAACAATTGTAACTCCCCTTTACAGAGTTGAAGTAATATTCCACAGCATAAACAGATGTAACACATCTTTACATAGCTAAATATTGCACCACAATATACAAACTAGAACTGTGTATAAAATATGATACACTTAAATTCTTAGCTNTAAAGTTTCCACTTAAATAAAGTAAAAAACACATTAGAAAATAACAGTATTTTGAATGTACTTTCTTTGTGTTAATAAATGTTATTTTCATTTTAGGGCTACCCAGGAGAAGACAGCAAAGTCCTAGGACCTCCCGGGCCTCGAGGTGAACCAGTAGGTCTTTTCTAAAATTATTTTGGTGCCTCAGGATGAAATGCAATCAGAAGCTTTCAATGCCAATTATATCAAAGTTTTATTTGGTTAGTTTTATAACTTGGCTTTTAGTAAAGCAATATTTATCTCCATACCATCTAGATAATGTAAAAATCTTAGATCTGAAAAAAATACATTAGTCAGGAATCTTAGCCAAGATGTATATTTAAGAAAATTAATTATGAAATCTAACTTTTAACATGCATGATAAATTTTTACAGATTGTCCAAAACAAATATACTTTAGACTTTTCAGGGCAAATATTTCTTTAATTATCAAGAACAGGTTTGTTTCTGAACTATTTTTATAAAAATCCGATCTATATACATTTATAATAATTTACNCACAGTTGCCAAGTGATTTGCTAGCTTTTAGAACCAGTCATGAGAGNCAATTGCTTTTCAAGACTGTAGACCTATAGTCTTTAAATCCAATATTTTAAAGAGAAACTGTAGCCACTGTTTTTGAAAAGTAGCTACTAGTGTACTTTTGACATCTGGAATAACCAATTCTATGATCATTTAAGGCTAAAATAATATGTGAAGAATGTATGTAAACGTAAGTGAGTGAATAATACTTAGTTCACAGAGATAAACATATTGGTTACAGTTTCCATTCTTCACATAGTATCATTCAAAATAAAGGATGCTGGAAGTGGGATCAAAATGCATAGTCCCAATGTTTTGATCTGCCTCTACGGTTGCNATTGATATTTTACTGTAGAAAAGAATATGGAAAATTCTAGAATGTTTGAAGTTAAGACATTTCACATAGAGGCAATCTCTCTGTGCAAATATTTATGTTTTAATCTGTCTAAACCACTTAGAGCAGCAGTTCTCAACCTGCAGGTCATGACCCCTTGAGGGCGGGGGCAGCCGACCCTTTCATGGGGGGCTGCATATAAGATACCCTGTATATCAAGTATTTACATTATGATTCATAACAATAGCAATATTGCAGTTATGAAGTAGCNACTTTATGGTTGGGGTCACCACAACATGAGGAACTGTACTNAAGGGTCACAGCATTAGAAAGGTTGAGAACCACTGACTTTGGGGGAAATATATGAAAATTATATAAAAATTATCCAACAAACAGAAAAAAATGCAGAGTGGAGAATAGTAGTATTTGTTTTCCCAGGTTTGGGAATGTCAATCAAAGACTGTCTGTTAAAATATAATAAATANCTGTGCACTAAAAGTAAAACCAGTGATGATGGAATTTCTCAGAAGACATGAGACAGGCATGGGACTTAAACCAGAATAAGATAGGATCAGAGCTTCTCTTTGCATTATGCCTACTAACTATTCTTCTAGGAGTAAGGTAGTCTATATCTATCAGTAGTCTATAATGACCAGTTTATAATATTTCCTGCTTTTCCAACTTATTTCAATTTAAGTTTCCGTTCAGACAGGAAGCTCTAGTGTATGATAACTAATACTCTGTAATTTTTAAAGATTATAATTTGAACAGTTTCAAAAAATTTATACAACAAGTATTTTAAAAATAAGTCTTATTTTTTTAGTTTAGTTGAAGAAGCCTATAAAGTAAATGGGATTAAGTCTTGTAGTAATTTCAATCCATTTAACATTAAGAAAACTACAAGATTTAAATATGATATTTTACTCATAAAATTCAAAGTTTTATTAGACATCATTTTTTCAATATTTTTCATAGCAGAATCATTATGAGAATTTATTTANATAATTCTGTTTAGCAATGAACCCCATACTAATTATATCTGTGTTATAATTTATTGTATTAGTTCTAGTAACTGGATATAAACTTTTTGAAATCATATGACAACTGTGTATAAATTATTAAGTTAATTGATCAAGTTTTTAATTCTGTAGCACTTTTGATACCACTGGAAATTCAACCATTTTCAGTTACATAGCAGACTTAAAGCAGACTGACTGTACATTGATCCTTATATTTTTGGCAAAAGAATAAACCAGCCTAATTGTAGCATCTTCACTCAGGAATTACAGCCATAAAATTGATTGCCTTTGTGTGTGCTCTCTGTAGGGGCCAATGGGAGAACAAGGAGAGAGAGGAGAACATGGTGAAGAAGGCTATAAGGTAATTACTGGAGGCTACACATCTTGCTTCTAAATTTGAGTAGAATTTNCTTGAAACTGTCCAGTTTCAAACAAAAGCAAACACCCTGAAATAATGAGCCATGCATTCTATTTTGGATCCAGAGGACACTCAGCTCTTTCTGCTGTCTAGCATTGGTTTCTTCCCACTATTGCTTTTTTCTCGTCATAGTGATGTCACCTGAAGAGTTGTCACCAGAGAGGCTTTCCCTCCTTAAACAGATGTAGAACGATTTTGCCTGTCCTACCTAAAGTAGATCTATAGCTATCACTTTGTCATGCATCCTTGTTTCCATCGTGGTGCTGAAATGCTATATTACCTTATCACTTTTTCTTTGTTTTTGTTTTCTTTATTACCAGTCTTAATAGGAGGATAGGAATCTCGTCTGCCTATTATACAACGTCCCAATTTCTAGGATGCAGAATCCCTGGAAGCCAGTAGAAGTCCCATAAAGACTTATTGAAGAAATAGATTTAGACTCATGTTCCTGTTGACGTTTTATGCTCTTGCCTGCCATCTCTCATCTCTTGTTTACAATGTAAATTTCCCTGTCACTTTAGTCTTATTTCTTGGCTCACCAGATCCTCTGCCTGCCCCCAGCATTATATAACCCTTGCTTACAGAGACTCTATNTGCCATTTATAATTTGTCTCTAACTTTCCTCTCAACCGACTCAAACAGCAGCCTTGCCCTTTGCAACCCTATGATATTGTTTATAGTCCACTCAACACATTTTACTGTCTTTTGTTACTATATTTTTTGCTAGTTGGTTTTTTAATTACATGGTGCCTGAACTCCCCAATTAGAATCTAAATTTGTTCTNTCTTGTATAATGTTCAGTTAGAAGCCCTATGTATAATTTGCTTTTAATAATGAACTGTGGGCTGCTTGACCCAGTGTGTCTCTGCCTCAAGGCTGATGCACTGTGATCACTACTGAAAGGCAGATTTAGATT
>LZPO01035554.1:29762-42420 GCA_001675575.1 Neotoma lepida | reverse complement strand
ACTGGTTTAGCCAAACATCCTGGGAGCAGGCATGATGTACCCACTGAGGAATACCTGAGCTCCTTCCTACTCAGCTACAGAAGACAGCACACATGTGAGGTCTGAAATTTCAAAGCTAAGACAAAAATAAAGTGTACAGCATTGTCTTTAGAGATTGCAAGCATAAGTTCTATGCAAAACAGCCGTAGTAGCTGTGTATGNGGAGTTTGAGTTCCAGGTGAGCATAGGGTAGGCTGTGAACAGCTGTTTTTCATTATACCCTAGCATTTTTCAACCTCTAAAAGATGTTTGGTATAATTTATAACATACATATAAAAGTTGTATGAAACACATGTGGAAAGCTTAACAATATAATGAACATCTGTGTAGCCACCACCAAAATCAAGGACTAAAACATCACTAGCCACTAGGAGCACCTTTGCCTATCAAGCACCCTTGCAGAGTTTCCTCCTCTCAACCTCTGAAGGTCACACCAACCTGATCCTTGTGATACTAACTGATGCATTAATTGATGTTCTACAACTCATGCATACATCTGACATACAGCTTCCAGTGGTTTTCATTAGATGTTCAAGTCACGTGTAGTTTAGTTAAATGAAATTTGAATCTTTTTTAAATGCAGTATTTAGCCTGTGCAAATCAAATACTGCATTTACATGCCATCCATTATGAATTGTTGGCAAGGACTGGGGAGTTTTAGCTCAGTGGGTGAAGTGTTTGCCATTCAAGCATAAGGACCTGAGCTTGAGCCCCAGAATCTATGGAGAAAGTCAANTATGCTGTCTGTGCTTGTAATCCCAGTGCTGGGAAGGGAAATACAGGCAGATCCCTTGGCTCACTGGCCAGTCAACCTAACCAAATAGCTCCCAGACTATTGAGAGCTTCCATCTCAAAAGAGTAAGGTGGATAGTCCCTGAGGAACAACTGTGGAAGATAAGTTCTGGCCTACACACACACACACACACACACACACACACACACACACACACATATGTACATATGCACCCACACTCATGGGCATGCCCCACCACAAGCCCAGATACACACAAGAATTATTAAGTATATTATACTTTCTACTTTGATATTTTCATAACTAAAACATTGTTATGCTTTTCTTCCAAATGCTTGCAAATATAACTTTGCCTGGTACAGTCAGAACCATATACAAGGAGTATTTCTTGCTCTGCCCCATGAGTGGTCAGCTTTATTTTAATCTCATTCCCTAAGATCTATACTTAAATATAGATTTCTCAATAATTATAATGAGTCATACACAATTGAAAGTCAAAAAAATATAAGGGACTTCAGGATATAAAAGAAGAATACGGTAAATATAAGTCACTTTAAAAACAAAAGAACATTGAACTCTTCAGTCTAGACCACAAATCTGGTCATTAAAAGTAGTGGTTTTTACTCAAGGCAAATATCAATGTTTACTTTGGATTTTTAGAATTATTCCAGTAAATGCCAGGCAGCTTAACTTATAGATAAATTATAGAGATGAGCAGTTAGTAACAGCTTNTGTTTTAACAATGAACAACTTCTAAGGCAAAACCCCACATCTTTATCTCTTATCTNGATTTACTATCTCAACACAGAAATATCTTATTAACAAAGAAAATGATGTTCCCCATATCCCATGGTTCAATGGTCCTTTCTCCTATGTTTTCCCGAATTGCTGAGTGTCTGGCTATGTGTGTGATTCCCGTTCCAGCTTCGTTGGGCTCCATCATTGCTCCGAGCTTCCCTGACCCTGTATTTTAAGCTGAACCACCTCAGCGCTACCATTTCTCCACTTTAGCCAGAATGTATTCATTGGCACTTAGCCTGGGCTGTGGAACAAAATGTAACAGGACATGGCTCTGCCATTAGTGGAAGCCAGAGATGTGGAGAATGGGCCAGCTTGGCTGCAGTGAGCATGACCCCTCCCTCTGTTGCTAGGGAGGAGCTTTGTCTGGTGGTCAGAGCCCAGGATGGGAGCCNTGACTCATGGAGTCTGTTCCCACTCCTTGCTGACTCACTTCATGACCTTAGGCAGATCTTACCTTTGTGGGTTTGACTGACCCTATTTTATCCCGTTCTGTATGTCTACCTGAGAATTCAGAAGTTTGCATTTTGTACTTAAACTCTGTGCAAAACTAGTTTCGGAAGGAAAGTTGGCTCTGGGGCNCAGTGAAGTTGCCACATCAGGCTTTAGAAATGAATGTAAGAAGTCACTGTTTATCTACATGTGTTATTTTCTTTCCTTTCTCCATCTGAGTCTTAAGGCTAGTTGGGGACTGTTAAATTGCTGTTGTTGTTGTTGTTTTGGTTAATTTTTCCTATATCATGCTTGGAGACCTCTATGTCAGTCCCATTGCTTATCAAAAAAAGAATCAAGTAGGGATTCCAGCTAGCTGGATCAACAACTAGATCTCAAGCTGTTCTCTCTGGTTTTATATCCCCCTTCCTCTTTCACAGTTTTTCATGATTCANATGGGCTGATCTCCCATTTTTCAAATCAGTGCTGCTTCCCAAAGGGAAAGATTTTGTTATCCTTGATCTCATAGTGAAGTAGAATAAGGTAGAAAAGACCATTTATTAAGACTGGATTGCTGGTTTACTTAGTGATGTTCTTAAAGCAGTGCTTGTCCTGCTGATTTGCCATGCGTCACTTCACTTGCCACCTGGACCAGAATGACCTGGAGAAATAGCTGAAACAACGGGTAGTTGCCCTTAACAACCTGATGACTGCTTTGTATGTTTCTATAAAACCTTGCTTGCTTGCCTGCAAGTTTTAGAGTATTAAATTAGAATACAAACTAGACCCAATATTGAACCCTTTCAGGAGCTATTCTGGCTTTGGTCCACTCGTGACGTCACCTCTCTTCCACTCTCCTTGTCGTCGGAGTGCTTAATCCAGAAAGATTCCAGCAACGACAATCCAGAGTAAAATAGAACATCTCACATGTTGTTAGCGAGTGGCTGAGAACATAAATGAGGGAAGAAAGGAAGAGTGTCTCACATTCACCACAATGGCTTGAAAGTATAAATATTACTCATATTTTATGGCCCACCTCAGATGAAGCATCCTATGCAAATCCTTTCTTCTGCTTTCTCTTTTTTATTAATTACACTTGTTCGTTTATTTTACCTCCTGACCGCAGTTTCCCCTTCCTTCTCTCCTCCCATTTCCTCTCCCCATCTCTCCCCCACATTCACTTCTCTGTTTCTGTTCAGAAAGGGGCAGGCCTCTTATGGAGATCAACAATTGCTTTCTCTTTTAAATAGTATTTTATTAATTATTTCAAAATTTCATACAGTGTATTTTGATCATATTCACCCCTTCTCCCACCTCCCTAACCATCCAAGTTCCTGCACTTTTTTTCCCAATAGACTCTAATTTATGCTGTCTATATGCTCTTGGATGTGTGTGGTCTTCCACTGGAATATGATTGACCTATCAGTGGAAATACTGCTAAAGAAAGCTGATTCTCCATCTCCCAGAAGAAATCAATGCCAGTTTCTCCCCAGCAAAAATGAGACTTTCTGCCCATCTTTCCTTTCCATGTTGGGNTTTGGTCTGGNTGAGGTTTTGTGGGTCTTGTGCATGCTGTCCCAGCTGCTATGAGTTTGGGCAAGAGAACAATATTTTGTCTGGACAACAGTTTCATTGTAGCTATTCACTGCCTCTATAGAAAGCCTTTCTTGACTCTCCCTGCAGGAATGACTTCCCTTCCATCCTTACAGGACTCTATCTGTTCTGATTATATAATTCTATGTGTTAAATTTACACAAACACAGACAAACGTACACATATACACATGCCACAGCATCCTTTCAGGGAACCTGCATGGAAGAAGACAAAAAGGACAAAAGAGTTTTCAATTTTGTACTTCTACACAACAACATTTTGAGAAATATGATTCTTTGAATCATGTGTGTGCGAATCCATATGTCCTTATTCACTCCAACAGTTACTCTTTCTGATAATCAATCTTCAGATCTCAATCACCCTGAATCTTAAGCCAGCAGCTTTCTGCCAAATGCAGAATCGAACTGAAGAACCAACCTTTCCACAACTTGGGGATAAGGCGGAATTTCTGAGAGTCATGAATGCAAGCATGAGGATCAGAGTTTAGACCCTTAGAATTCACAAAAGAAGCTGTGTAGACGTGGTGTCCTTCCTATAATCCTAGCACCTGAGAAGCAGACATAGGACAAGCTAGCTAGCTACAACTACATTATGTGAACTGGCAAGCTCTGGGTTCAACAAGAAACACTACTTCAGTAAGTAACATGGAGAACCCTTAAGGAAAACATCTGATTTTAACCTCTGACCTATACAGGCATAAGCACCCAAATGTATGTATATATTCCTGTGCAGGTGTGTATGTGCATGTGCACACACGCACACACACACACACACACACACACACACACACACAATGGACTCATACTATATGCTCATTACACACACATAAAGTAATGCATTATCCTCTTTGGGAGCCATATGTTTTTCTGATGTCATTAAGGAATTTTTGTTTTTCATGGATCTTATCTTTATCAGTTCTCATTTGCTAATTTTTAAGGTCTTAAATCTCCTAGCTAAATTAGTAATAAAAATCATATATCCTATAAAGAAACATAGAGGTTATATAGTTTGGCACTTCCCCCCTGAATTTAGTGTGACTGAAAAGAGAATTCTAGGATAGAAATTATTTCATTGAAGCCAGCAACTAAGACTCTCATTCACCTGTCTAAGCAAGAACAACAAACTCCAAGAGTCATGAACTAACTTCTTTCTAATGGTGTGCAGTTTATCTTTTCTCATTTCCCTTTCTTATTATTTTGTTAATGTGGAAGGAATAAAAAGAAAACCGTCTTTTGATTTCAGCAATGATCCTATGGGTATCTAAANCAAGCACAAGACCGAGTGTCTCAGAGTTCCCATTGGGTGCATAAGCACTAACGAAAACATGGCAGAAGACACAGAATCCAGCCTATTTCTAGCTAATACCCCAGAAGTCAACGAGAAAAGCACCAGATGGAGTGCTGAGGTTCCTGGGAAGCTCCCCACATCTCCAGACAGACGTGCATCTTTTGTAACTCTGCGAGGGAATTCCCTGAAGACATATATTTTCTTTCTTTGACAAATGTCTCAAATTAAAGAGCAACAAAGGAAAATGGTTGAAGCACCAAGGGTGTGATATTTTAAGAGACTTAACTCAGTCTTGAGCTCTCCTGAGCTGAATAGGTCATAGTTCTCTACTGGGAGAACATTCGTTGATCAATTTGTAGCACATTAGGGCTCCAAGGGCAATGCGAGCAGGGTCATTCATTTATTTGAGGTTTAGCAATGAGATAGATGGATCTTTTTCTCCCCAGCCTTACTAATTTTTTTTTATATAAAACATTCCAGCTATCTTTTATCGTTCCCCATGGTAGGCGATCCTCTTAAGGGNAGTTTAGCAGAGAAGGTAGACGCCCCTGGCATTGACATATGCTCCCATTAATCAAGTCCAGGAAAGATAAAGAATCTTGTAGGCAATTCATACAGTAAAGTGAAACAGTCAAATGGCATGCTTATCCAGCCTCAAGGCTATGTATTGGCAGAGANTTTCTCTTTTCCCTCCCAAATAAGGAGCATTCATATTCTTACTTACGGCTATAATATACTCTTGCATGAGCCAAAGTTGATGCATTTGAAATAAAAAAATTCTTTATAAGCACTATCTACAAAAGGTCTCTTTGTCTACATTAGCAAGAATGGTGGTGTATTTCCTTGAAGCTGGCCNTCTCAGTATTCTGTTGCTCACTTTTTGCAAGAGCTGAAAAGATGCTGCATCTNAANGCAACCATGTTTTAAAATACAAATGGGACTGCTCTTAAAGATATGACAGGAGGAAGAGTGTAAGTTTTTAAAACTTTGATGAATGATGACTAATGTGACTGGTCTGATAGCAGGTATTATAATGAATTATTTAAAGTCTGACTTGTGCTTTGTTCTAAACTTTTGCTTTAACGTNACCTAGGGACTTTACTCATTTGTCTTTGTTTGGTCAACAAATATAATGAAGGCCCACTACCTTCTGGATAGGTTTTTGATTTAATGTTTATTACTCATGTGGATTTCCACAAATCCTAGGTAAGAGACTATCTCTTATAGTTTAAGAAGGAGCCATGCAAGCTTCCAAAGGAGGAAAGGAATCAATAGTCCTATCCTGCTGTAATGCCAATTAACCATAGCAATGACCAAAAAGATATTCCAATAGATGCAACAATGACATTTACATCAATGGGGTAACCAATAGTCACCTAGTTGTACATAAGGCCCACTCAATAAAAGTAAATTTATAGTTAGCAATGTACTTTTTAGCCATCTGCCCATGGCTGGTGAGGTCATGGACCCTAGAGGAGAACCTACTAGCACCATTGTCCTAAACCAGTAAAACCTTTAACTACATCCTGAATACTTATCTGTATATCCACTGATAAGTATAGGCCTCACTCTTCATCAAAGACAGCAGATGGAGATCATTATAGAAAGTCACAACTGGTCAAAATTCAGAGATCAACCCACCNTAGATGATGTCCGTCNCCAATTATTACATTTACAACACAAAAACAACTCTTAAAGCTCAGGGAAAAATCAGGGAAAGGTTGTAAGAGCTAGAGGACAAAGACAGCTGCCCGAGATAGTCTTTTCCAAACAAACAAATCAAAAACAAAGAAGACATGAAGGTGGGGAGAAAGAAGTGGTGGATCTGGAAGGAGTTGTGGGAAGGAATGGGGAGGAGTAAAATGCCAGAAGAATTAATAAAATATTATAAGAAAGATAATCTCATTCAACCAAGGCTACTCATTGATCTTAACATGCTGAATACATCTTGATATAAGTGCAACTATCTTAATTTCTGTCTCCTGCATCTTCTCTCTTTCTCCCTGCTTCCTTCAAAAGCAGTTCAATTTGTGTTTAAAACACCAAAGCCAACAAAGCAAAGAAATAATGACAAATACTGTATTGTAGATGGTTCAAATTTTTTCCTACCTTGAAGTCTGATGATTCTCACACTTCCATGATCTTATTCTGTTGTGGTCCTCTTGCTACACTTGATGCAAGTAAGAGAGGTCAAATAATTCAATGCAGATGATNAGACACAGGCCAATCAAACAGTTTGCCCAAGGTTGAAGAAATAATAAAATTAATAGCTAGGACTGAACCTACAACTAAACCCAGACTCTTGGCCTCCTTCAGTTGTCTTAACAAAGCACTCTGCTGCCTACAGAAGGTGAGTCTAACCTGTGGTCTCTAAGCTGCATGTAGTCCCAGTGGAGCTGTGAATGTAGTCAGATACAAGAATCACAACCCTTAAAACATCCTGAGATTTTTGTGTGTGGGTGGGATGAAGGCACGTATGTGTGTGTGTGTGTGTGTGTGTGTGTGTGTGTGTTTTAACTTGAATATGTTGCTCTTGAATGTGAACTTTGTAGATGGCAGCATCATGCCCCAATGTGCCTGCTTGTGGTGGAAAATCTGTTGGCTGGAGATAATAATTTTGACGTTTTATTATCCAGATAGGAATACATCATTTATAATAATCATTGCATTCTTATGAATGAAGATATCATAATCATATTCTATACCATGAATATTAGACTACAAATGAGGGCATTTTAAAATTTTCTTTTAGCTGATACTTCTTGACAGTTGATGGAATGATTCTGTGATGAGCAAGAATAATAACATATCATGAGGAAATCATAAACCAGAAAAAGCAAAGCCCAATAGTAGAAGCAGAATATAAGATAGTATATATGTATCATGTATGCTGTAGCCTCTGGTAATACTCAGACCATTATCCTCAAAAAAAAAAGACCAACTTATATAAAATATCCTTTAATAAGTGCAAGCTTTATACCGAGACATGCTTATAGCACTTGCTTTCTAAGAACCTAGTTAGTGCTACTTTTGCAAAAGGGAATTGAAGAAACAGTAGTTTGGAACAGACCCTATGATATCTCCTCTGGACCCCAAACTTCAAATGTTCTACTATTTAAAATGATAATAAATCAACCCAGACTGAGAAGAATATTTATTATATTTGGAATTAACAATAATAAAACTAAATATTGCCTTCTGCAATATTCAGAGTGGAATTTAATGGAAATAAAATGATCCAGTGAAGTCTGATTTTTCTACTTCTTACACTGTCATATTTTTGGAACCAGGATCCCTCTCAGATTATATTACTTGAAAAGTTGAAATAACTACATTCAAGTGTAAATCAGACTATTTTTCCTGGAGTTAATATCACCACTGTGGCCTAGTTTTACCTCTGTAGTCTTTTTTTTTTAAATGCACTTAGGCCAGTCTGCTTAAATTAAAGAAAGAAAAAAAAAGGAATTTCTTCTTTCTTCTAGGATGTGAAAACAAGCTCCCTTGCAGTAAGAAAGGAGTTTGCACATTACAAATTTCCTTTATACAGAGAGAGATTGTTTTTTACATCAACTTCACTCTTTAGTTAAAAACCAAATACAGTACAGATGTTGACCAATGGACAGTTTTTTCTTAATGATACTCTTCATAAATTAAGGAATGAAGTCTTTGTCTCTCCATTATAATTTTTGTGGGTGTCTTTTAAAAATGAAGCATGGATCATGAGTGTGAGAAGAGCCTTAATNCCCTCGGATGTTCAGCAGTCCCCATGCAATTGAGGGTATTTATTGTGTAGCTTACAGACATGTTGCTCTGAAAANTTGGACCAAGTGATGGACCTCAAAAAGGAGTCACCAACCACCAACCCCAAGAACTGCATACCTGGGCTATATTTGGAAATGTCTATGTAGACAAAGCAACATGCTCTTGGAAGGGAAGGGGTAATGAGTAGTGCAGCAGACAGTATCTGGTTTCACTGTCTATACTGATCACATTTACCAAGTAATTGCCATTATTTTCTTTGCAGCCTAGAGCCTCAAGGCCAATGTATTTGCTTTCAGAGTGAAATGAAGAGCTGAGGCGTAGGCAGCATTCTGATGCTTTTGTTCCTTATCCATCTTCCTTCCAAATTGTTTTAGCACCCAAACTGAGGTTTCCTTGAGTGAGAGCTCTGGGTAGACAGTAAACTGAGTTCCTCCACTTCATTTGCTGTGTGGTTTTAAGTGGTTCTGCAGGTTCAGTAGAGCCTTACAAAAGATGTAGCTAGGATATAGGGGTGTGTGTGTGTGTGTGTGTGTGTGTGTGTGTGTGTGCGTGTGTGTGCACGCATGCAACCATATGTGCATGTAGCATGCATGTATGAGTATGAGTGTATATACGGGTAGACATAGTGGCATGGTAGGATGGGGAAATATTTTGATGTGTACGAATGAATAAAACAGTTTAATGTTTACGTGTATTTGAAGTAAGTTATGGATTTTAAAGCTCAAGTGTCCCTCAAATGCTTGTCCTCTCAATCTCACTGTCAAAGTTCAAGAGAAGTCCTCGGCCTCAGGCATTCAGCACAATGTGGCAATCTGTTCCCTAGTTNCCAGCTTGTCTCATTCAGTCCTTTCAACATCCCCTCACCAACTCCTGCTGTGCTCTTTCTCTACTTGGAAACTCTGCATCACNGTCCTANCCACAGGGGAAAAGCCTCACTCTTAGAAGTGGACTTCTCTCACTGTGCCACACTCCCAGAGCTCCACTTTGACCAGCACCACCCTTTTAGTCACACCAACTCTCTTATAAGGTACCTATACTCATATAGGTATTCTGGGATGTTCCAATCTTTTGCCATGCACTGCTCTGATTATTTGATAATGTGAGAACCTACCATTCTCTGTCTCCCTTCCTAAGCTTTCTATTGACACTCGTCAAAGTTTCATTAAAAGCTATCCACAAGCTGTTGCAAAAAACATTCTCTGACTGGAGCTGTCAGTCANATGTACTTTCCTAACACTGTGTGCTTGTAATAGATTTAGACNGAAATCACTAAATATATGTGCACATCATTGTATACACATACTTATATCTCATACACACACAAACACATACACACATAGACAGACAGCTAGATAGACAGATGTATCATATGTAGCTTGTAGCCCTGGAACACTTCTCCNGGATCTATTAGCTGGTATATCAAAGATATTGTTTAGCTGTCTGAAAGAACTTTTGTACCAGAAAAAAAAAACTCATTTANTTTTTTACATTTGGCTGGATACTCTACTTCGTGCATATTCTATGCCAGATATGTCTCCGGGGACCACTTAAGATTTACTTTTGCTTTAGGTTAAAAACAATATGTATGAGAAAAAATAATAACATGACTTCTACCCTTGAAATTTTCATTTGGTTAATTTTTATAGTTTCCAGACTGTTTTAATGTCTGGAATGGTGACTAAGGCAGTGTACAATTTTATATAATACTTGAGATGATTGAAAAGAAAAAAATCTATGCTAAATAATGAGTAAGGTTGGGTGAAAAGTAGAATAAAAACTAACATGCACAGCATGAAGATCAATTATCAAATTCATGAGTCAGTTCAGCTACAGTCGAAATACTTGTCTCTTTATAGACTATCNTCTCCAGAAGGGAGCTGTTATGATTCCAACTCTAATGAACTCTTGAAGGATGATCATTTATTATTTTAAGTAAGACCTTATGCCTAGAGGATAGTTCAGGGCATGAAAATGCTGACTTAGTCTAGTTCCCTACTGTGAAAGGCAAAATAAGTGAAATTCAAGCATGAGGTCACCATATTATCCAAAGCATGATCACTTAGATTAAAGCAAATAGATAAAAATTAGTCTTGGCAGCATACTANCAAATAAGACCATGTTGAAGAATTGGCTGAAGATAGGAAGATGAGTATAGCTCACAATTAAAACACATTTTTGTGAGTCTCATCTGGAACTTGAGCAATGTTTATTTCATAAATTTTAAGAAAATGAGAGCTTTGTGCCAAATGACCTGCAAGGTATTTTATATTTTTGGTTGTGAGCCTAGCCTTTAATGGCTGAGCCATCTCTCCAACCCACCCGCTAGGTAATTTGANCAAGGATGTGGAAGTTCTAGGCTTGTGATGANCTGAATTCAGTACCTGGGAGCCACACAGTAGAAAGAGAGATTCAACTCCTNCAAGTCGTCATCTGACTTCTACATAGCTCTTTGGCTGACACTCTACTCTCTTCATATGCAATACATAGTTAAAGCCGTAGGCTGGGACTCGGAGGAATTTATACGTAAGTGGGAAAGCAAATAATCCATTAGTGGGTACAATGTGAAGTCAGACACAATGAAAATGTAAAATGTAATAAGAAAAGTACTTAATAAAGAAAGAGTCAGCAAGGGGCTAAGACTTTAACTCAGATGGAAAGTGCTTGCATAGGTGCAGTTCACAGTAGGGTCCCTCTAGGTTCAGTTCCCATTATTGTATAAACAAACAAACAAATAACGAAGAGAAAGTCAGCCCAAAGATGGTAAAATGGCTCTTTGTAAGGGATATGTCTGCGTTTGAACCCAAATCCTTGTGAAAACAAAACTAAACAAACAAACAAACAAAAACATAATTATATAGAGAATATAGAANAAGGTTCCAGAAAGAAACAATGCAAATACACACAGAGGTAAGATTCTTGACAACATGCCCTTGGTACATTTTAGAAACCTAATTCACTTGGATGGCTAGAATATTGAATTGTTCACAGTTTGAAATCTGAGTGAAGTCATGGGTGTTGACAGATGTCAAGTGACAGACAGATGTACATTTTACCAGCTTTGACATCACTGTTTCTAGGNAACAAGAGAATTGCAGCTGGGAAAATAATGGGAACTGCATTAGTTTTTGTAATAGTAGTACGATCAAATTTCTGATTTAGATTTATATGTATACACACATGTATGCATGTGGGCACATACATGTTATGGTGTGCTTACTGAAGTCAGGACAGAAAGCTTTTGAAAACTGATTCTCAACTTCTGCCCTGTGAGTCTTGAGGATTGAAGTCAGACNATCAGGTTTGACTGAGGTTGTATTTATTTTATGAGTCTTCCTGCTCGCAATAACATACTGCCTTCTCTGTCTCTTTTGTCTAGTTGCAATTTGAATTCTGCTTTGTCGGGTATCAGGATAGCCATTTGTTATGGCTTTCTGCATGATTGCATTTGAAATGAACTTAATCACAAACTCCTGGGCACTCCTGGGAGGGATTTTCTTGATCAGATTATCTGAAGCAGATTATTTGACACCTTCTGGTGGCAGCCCAGATTAAAGGACATAGAGGAATAAAACATTCTTTTCTGTTTGCTTGCTCTCACTCTCACTGTAANTTCATCTATCTTTTTGCTGCAGCATTCCTTCACCAATANTAGAACCAACTTCTAGATTCTANCTTAGACTGAANCCCAGCAGCTCTCCAGGAATCCNCAGGCCTTCAGCACCAGATTGGGACTGCTGAGACATCCAGCCTCATAGACAGCAATTATTGGACTGCTTGGTCCACACATTGTGCATCAATGTAATAAGTCATATGTGTGTGTGTACTCATCCTCTCAATTCTGTTCCTTTGGATAGCCCTACCTGATACATCATTCCTGTTTCCTTTGGAGTTCATTTGCTTGGCCTTGTTTCCCACCCTTCCATTCTAAGCCTATGTTAACCTTTACTAATGACGTGTGATTACTGTAGACAAGAA